>PVIY010045437.1:0-19176 GCA_004026745.1 Myrmecophaga tridactyla | reverse complement strand
AGTGTGATTTGTTATTTTTTGCTGGCGTCTAGGCATTTAATTACCTTAATTAGTTTATTCTGGAGATTGCTTTCACTTCTTTTATCTAGGGTTTTCTTGCTGGATGAATTTGTTTTTCTTATCCTGCCCTGTGTGTGGTGCTTGTCTGACTGCAGGTCCCACCAGCATAAGATGATGCAGTACCTTTAACTTTGGCTGGCGGTGTGCTGGAGACAGAGGAGAGGTTGTAGGCTGGTTTTAATGTCTTCAAATTACCAAGTCCTGGAGTCTGAATTACTTGAGGGAGGGATTCCACCCGAGTTGGGCTTCACCCCTCCCCTGGGGAAGGCACAGGCTCCAGACAAGCCCCCAAAAGAGCTCACTCCTGCCTATGTCTGGGGCAGTTGCAGCCTGAAAAGTCCTGCGGCTGTATCCAGAGGCAGTCAAGCCTTTGTAGATACACAGCCACAAAAACCTCTGTTTCCTTCTTTTTTTCCCCCCCTTTTTCTGTCAGTCCCGCTCCCTTGGTGCCAGGGCAAAAATGAACAACCTCTGCTTTGATCAGGTTCACTTAAGCTGGGGGCCTAATTTTAGTAGTCAGAATTTGTTAATTAATTCCACAATTGGCGTTTGATTGTGCCCAGTCCCTGCTGCTCCTTTCCCCTCTGGGAAGTGGCCTGTGGGGGAGGGGCACTGGCCACCACAGCTTTGGGAGCTCACGGTTCTGGGGGGTGCTCGCAGCCAGTCCAGCTGATCCAGACTGGGGTATGCTGTGTGTCTGGTCACTGAAGTTGCCCCAGGAGCTGTTCTGTACTGTTTCTGGTTATTTAGTAGTTGTTCTGGAGGATGAACTAAAACGCGCACACTGTTAAGGCACCATCTTGACCTGGAAGCTCCAAAATTCTGTTTCTTAAGAACCACTCCTGGTACCAAGTTGTATTAGTTCAGGTTCTCTAGAGAAACAAAATCAACAGAGAACACTCGCAAATATAAAATTTATAAAACTGTTTCACATGACCATGGGAATGCAGAGTCCAAAATCCGCAGGGCAAAGTGGAAGCTGATGATTCCGATGGATGGTGTGGATGAACTCCACAGGAGAGGCTCCCTAGCTGAAGCAGGAAGAGAGCCTGTCTCTTCTGAATCCTCCTTAAAAGGCTTCCAGTGACTAGATTAAGAATCACTCATTGCAGAAGGCACTCCCCTTGGCTAATTACAAATGAAATCAGCTGAGGATGCAACTGAACTGATCATGATTTAATTCTATGAAATGTCCTCATTGCAACAGACAGGCCAGCATTTGCCCAACCAGACAAATAGGTACCACCACTTGGCCAAGTTGACACATGAACCTGACCATGACAATTATTGTATAGAAACACTACTGATTTTTAAGTGTTGATCTTGTACCTTGGTACTTTGCTTTACTCATTTATTGGCTCTAGTAGCTTTGCTGTAGATTTTTTGGGATTTTCAAGATATAGTATTTTGTCATCTGCAAACAATGAGAATTTTACTTCTTCATTTCCGATTTGGATGCCTTTCCTCTCTTTTTCTTGTCTAATTGCTCTGGCTAGACCTTCCAGCACAATGTTAAATAACAATGGTGACAGTGGACATTCTTGTCTTGTTCCTGATCTTAGAAGAAAAGCTTTCAATCTCTCCCCATTGAAAATGATGCTAACTGTGGGTTTTTCATGTATTTCCTTTATCACCTTGAGGAAATTCCCTTCTATTCCTATCCTTTGAAGCATTTTCATCAAGAAAGGATGTTGAATTTTGTCAAATGTCTTTTCTGCATCAATCAAAATGATCATACATTTTTTCCTCTTTGACTTATTGAAATGATGTATTACATTAATGATTTTCTTGAATTGAACCGGCTTTGCATACCTGAAATAAACCATATTTGATCATAGTGTATAATTCCTTTAATGTGCTGCTGGATTCAATTTGCGAGTATTTGTTGAAGGTTTTTGCATCTATATTAATGAAAGAGATTGATCTCTAATTTTCTTTTCTTATTTTCTCTGTATGGCTTTGGAATTAGGGTGATGTTGGCTTCATAGAATAAGTTAGGTAGCTTTTTCCTCCTCTTCAATGTTTTTGAAGAGTTTGAGCAGGGTTAGTATTAATTCTTTCTTGAATGCTTGGTAGAATTCACATGTGAAGCCATTTTTTTGGAGCTTCTTTTTTCTTCTTTGGGAGCTTCTTGATGACTGATTGAATCTCTTTACTTGTGATTGGTTTGTTGAAGTCATCTATTTCTTCTTGAGTCAATGTTGGTTGTTCATGTCTTTATAAGAAGTTGCCCATTTCATCTATGTTGTTTATTTTTTTTTATCATACAGTTGCTCATAGTATCCTCTCATTACCTCCTTTATTTATGTGGGGTCAGTGGTTATATCCCCTCTTCAATTTCTGATTTTATTTATTTGCATCTTCTCTTTTTTTTGTCAGCTTAGCTAAGGGTCCATCTAATTTATTGATTTTCTCAAAGAACCAACTTCTGATTTTGTTGATTTTCTTGATTTTTTCATATCCTCAATTTCATTTATTTCTGCTCTGTTCTTCATAATTTCTTTCCTTTTGTTTGCTTTGGGGTTACTTTGCTGTTCTTCCCTAGTTTTTCCAAGTGAACAGTTAATTCCTTGATTTTTGCTCTTTCTTCTGTTTTAATATAGGCTTTTAAAGCAATAAATTTCCCTCTCTGCACTGTCTTTATTGCATCCCATAAATTTTGATATATTGTGCTTTCATTTTCATTTACCTTGAGATATTTACTGATTTCTCTTGTAATTTCTTCCTTGACCCATTGATTGTTTAAGAGTATGTTGCTTAACCTCCATATATTTGTGAATTCTCTGGCCCTCTGCCTGTTATTCATTTCCAACTTCATTCCTTTATGATCTGAGGAAGTGTTTTATAAAATTTCAATCTTTTAAAATTTATTGAGACTTGCTTTCTGACTCAGCATATGGTCTATCCTTGAGCATGATCCATGAACACTTAAGAAGAATGTGTATCCTCCTGTTGTGCAGTGTAATAGTCTGTAAATGTCTGTTAAGTCTAGTTCATTTATCATACTATTCAAATTCTCTGTTTCTGTTTTGATCCTCTGCCTAGATGTTCTATCCATTGATGAGAGTGGGGAATTGAAGTCTCCAACTATTATGGTAAAGGTGTCTACTTCTCCCTTCAGTGCTGTCAATGTTTGCTTCATGTATTTTGGAGCTCTCTGGCTCAGTGCATAAATATTTATGATTGTTATGTCTTCTTGTTGAATTGTTCTTTTTATTATATATAGTATATCCTTCCTTGTCTCTTTTAATTGTTTACATTTGAAGTCTAATTTTTTGGATATTAGTACAGCTACCCCTGCTCTTTTCTGGTTGTTATTTGAATGAAATATCTTTTCCCAACCTTTCACTTTCAACATATTTTTGTCCTGAGGTCTAATGTAAGTCTCCTGTAGATAGCATATAGATAGGCCCTGCTTTTTAATCCATTCTGCCAGTCCATGTCTTTTGTTGGGGAGTTTAAACTGTTAACATTTAATATTATTATGGTAAAGGCAATATTTTCTTCTACCATTGTGTCTTTTGGATTTTATATGTCATATGTAATTTCTTTCTCTTTTTACCTTTAGTTTTCATTTCTCCACTCTTCTCCAGATCTCTCCTGCCTTTTCCTATCTACCTGTAGTGCTGCCTTTAGTATTTCTTATAGAACACATATCTTAGTCACAAATTCTCCCAGTGATTGTTTGAAAATCTTTTAATCTCCCCCTCAATTTTTTGCTTTTTTAAAAAAATTATTTACGTTGACAAATCTTCACACACACAGCCCATACGTTGTGTATAATCAGTGGCTCACAATATCACCACATAGCTATGTATTCATCACCATGCTCATTTTTAGAACTTTTGCATCACTCCAAAAAAGAAATAAAAAGAAAAAAGAAAAAAACTCATACATACCATATCCCTTACCCCTTGCATTGACCACTAGTATTTCAATCTACCTAATGTATTTTACCCCAATCCTCCCTATTACTTATCTATTTCTATACATATATATATATATTTTTAAACTCATTTATCCATACCCTGGATAAAAGGAGCATCAGACACAAGATTTCCACAATTCCACAGTTACAATGTAAAAGTTATACCATTATACAATCATCTTTATATATTTATATATATATATATATAATACATAAGAAAAACCTCCAAGATAACCTCTTGACTCTGTTTGAAATCTCTCAGCCACTTAAACTTTATTTTGCCTCATTTCTCTCTTCCCCCTTTTGGTCAAGCAGGCTTTCTCAATCCCATGATGCCAGGTCACGGTGAATCCCAGTAGTTTTCCCTTATTTTTTAAGGAAAGTTTTGCTGGGTATTGAATTCTTGGTTGGTAATTTTTCTTCCTCAGAATCTTAAACATAGCATCTCCATGGTTTCTGATGAGAAATCCACACATGGTCTTATCAAGCTTCCCTTATATGTGATGGATTGCTTTTCTCTTGCTGCTTTCAAAATTCTCTGTTTTGTCATTGACATTTGACAATCTGATAAGTAAGTTTCTTAGAATATGTTTATTTGGATCTATTCTGTTTGGGGGCATGCTTCACTTCTTGGATCTGTAATTTTACGTTTTTCATAAGATATCAGAAATTTTCAGTGATTACTTCCTCCATTATTCTTTCTGCTCCTTTTCCCTTCTCTTCTCCTTCTAGGACACCCACAACACATATTCATGCACTTCATGTTGTCATTCAATTCCCTGAGACCCTACTCATATTTTCCCTATATTTTCTTTTGTGTGTTAGAATTAAGATGTTCAGTCTTCTTCTTCACTAGTCCTTTCTTCTGCCACTTCAAATCGATTGTTGGTTTTGGTTGTTTTTCATCTCTTCTATTGTGACTTTTGTTTCCATAAGTTCTGTGATTTGTTTTTTCAAACTTTCAAGTTCTTTATGTTCACCAAATGTGTTCTTTATATCCTCCCTCAACTTATTGATTTAATTTTTGATGAAATTTTGCATGTCCATTAGTTGTCTCAACTCCTGTATCTCATTTGAACTGTTGATTTTTTCCTTTGATTTGGCCATATCTTTAATTTTCCTAGTATGAGTTGTTGTTTTCTGTTGGTGAATAGACATTTGATTTCCTTAATTAGTTTATTCTGGAGGTTGTATTCACTCTTTTACCTAAGGTTTTCTTGCCGGATGGCTTTGTTCTCTATCTGTTCTTTGACATTCAGTTCAACTTGTTCTAGAATTCTAGCATAGGTTCTGCTTAACTGGTCAAATTATTCAGTTCTTATTTTTCTGTTTCATGCCCTGCTCATATGGAGCCTTTTTTAAGGAGGGTGTTTTAGCTTGCAAAATCTGCTGGAATGTGATATATCAGAAATGGAATGGCTTTTAAGAAGGAAATTTATTAAGTTGTAAGTTTGCAGTTCTAAGGACATGAAAATGTCCAAATTAAGACATTCAGAGAAAGCTACCTTAACTCCAATGGAAGGGTCAATGGAGATCAGGGTTTCTCTCTCAGCTGGGAGAGCACATGGCAACATCTGCTAGCTTTCTCTCTTCATTCCATAAGGCTTTCCCAGGGGAGTTTCCCTTCTGTGTACAGGCTGTGTAGGCTCTGTTGTTACTGGTGGCTTTCCATTTTTTCCCAAAATGTTTCCCTCTTAAAAATCTCCAGTAAGGCCTAAGAGTCACCCACAGAGAACCTCTTTTATTGTTCAGATGTGGCCTCTCTCTCAGCCAACACAGCAAGCAAACTCACTACCCTCCCCCTCTCTAAGTGGGACATGACTCCTAGGGGTATAAACCTCCCTGGAAACATGGGACAGAAATCCTAGAATGAGCTGGGACTCAGCATCAAAGATTGAGAAAACCTTCTTGACTAAAAGGGGGAAGAGAGAAATGAGACAAATGAAGTGTCAGTGACTGAGAAATCTCAAACAGAGTCGAAAGGCTATCCTGGAGGTTTTTTTTTTAATTAATTAAAAAAATTTTTTTAAACATAACAACAAACAAACACGAACATTCTTACCATATGATCATTCCATTCTACATATATAACCAGTAATTCACAATATCATCACATAGTTGTATATTCATCATCATGATCATTTCTTAGAACATTGATAAAAATTCATCCATACCATACTCCTTACCCCTCCCTTTCACTGATCACTAGCATTTCAATCTACTAAATTCATTTTTGTTCCCCCTATTATTTATTTATTTTTAATACATATGTTTTACTTGTTTGTCCATAAGGTAGATAAAAGGAGCATCAGACACAAGGTTTTCACAATCACACAGTCACATTGTGAAAACTATATCATCATGCAATCATCTTCAAGAAACATGGTTACTGGAACACATCTCTACATTTTCAGGCAGTTCCCCCCAGCCTCTCTATTACACCTTAACTAAAAAGGTGATATCTATTTAATGTGTAAGAATAACCTCCAGGATAACCTCTCGACTCTGGAATCTCTCAGGCATTGACAATTTATTTTGTCTCATTTTACTCTTCTTCCTTTTGGTCAAGAAGGTTTTCTCAATCCCTTGATGCTGAAGCCCAGCTCATTCTAGGATTTCTGTCCCATGATGCCAGGAAGGTCCACACCCCTGGGAGTCATGTCCCATATAGACAGGGGGAGGGCAGTGAGTTTGCCTGTCATGTTGGCTGAGAGAGATAGACCACATCTAAGCAACAAAAGAAGTTCTCTTGGATGTGGCTGTTAGGCCTAATTTTAAGTAGGCTTAGCCTGTCCTTTGTGGGTTTATGTTTCATATGAACAAACCCCAAGGTTCAGGGCTCAGTCTATTGCTTTGGTTGTCCCCACTGTTTGTGAGAATATCAAGAATTCCTGGAGGTTATTCTTATGCATTTTATAGGTATTCCCTTTTTAGTTTAAGGTGTACTAGAGAGGCTAGAGAGAAATGCCTGAAACTAGAGCTGTGTTCTAGTAGTCATTTTTTTTTTAAGGGCTTTTTTTTTTCTTTTCTTTTCTTTTGTGCATGGGCAGGCACTGGAAATTGAATCCGGGTCTCTGGCATAACAGGTGAGAACTCTGCCACTGAACCACTGTTGCACTACCCCAGCAGCCATGTTTCTTGAAGATGAATGTATAATGATACAGCTTTTGCAATGTGACTATGTGCTTGTGAAAACCTTGTGTCTGATGCTCCTTTTATCTATGATATTGACAGATGAGTAAAAAAATGGATTAAAAACAATATTTTATTATTATTATTAATAAATTATTTATAATTTACAATATAAATATAATTAATAAAATAATTATTTATTAAAATAAATAAATAATAGAGGGAACAAATGTTAAATAAATTGAGTAGATTGAGATATTAGTGAAAAATGAAAGGGAGTGGTAAGAGGTATAGAAAAAATAGGGGGAACAAAGGTTAAAATCTATTGAGTAGATGAAAATACTAGTGGTTAATGTGAGGGAGGGGTAGTATGGTATGTGTGAGTTTTTTCTTTTTTTCTTTTTATTTCTTTTTCTGGAGTGATGCAAATATTCTAAAAAATGATCATGGTGATGAATGTACTACTATGTGATGATATTGTGAGCCATTGATTTTATACCGTACATGGAATGTTTGTATGTTAAGAATGTTCATGTTTGTATGTTGTTTTGGTTTGATAATACAAAATAAATTAAATAAAAAAAAGCTTCAGTAAGCAACCCCTACTTGAAGGGGTTGAGATGCATTTCCATGGAAATCATCTAATCAAAGGTTACCACATGCAAGTGGGTGGGTCACATCTCTAAGGAAACAATTGTAAAGGTGCCACCCAGCTATATTGAATAAGAATTAAAGGATAAGACTTTTTTGAAGTACACAATAGGTTCAAACTGGCATATTCCACCCTTTGGACCCCCAAAAGAGATGTTTTTTCCAAATGTAAAATACATTCATTCCATCACAATATCAGAAAGCCTTAAACAATTTTAGTAACAATACAAATTTAGAAACAGTGCAAAATCTCATCAAAATCAGCTATAGGCATGGTCTGTCCTAAGGCAGAATGTCTCCTCTGGCCCTGGACCTGTAAAAAGCAAAACAAACGATCTGCTACAAATATACAAAGGAGGAACAGTCATAGGATACACAGTCCCATTTCCATAGGGAGGAATCAGAAGAAACACAGTCGTCACTAGACCAAAGTAGTTCTGGAAAACTACAGGGCAAAGGCCATTAGATTTCAAAGTCTGAGTGACATT
The DNA here is from genome assembly GCA_004026745.1 of Myrmecophaga tridactyla. Taxonomy (NCBI): domain Eukaryota; kingdom Metazoa; phylum Chordata; class Mammalia; order Pilosa; family Myrmecophagidae; genus Myrmecophaga; species Myrmecophaga tridactyla. Next base: position 10,917 of record PVIY010045437.1, on the reverse strand, counting down.
TATCCTTGGGGCAATAGAAAGCAGCAGTCCGTCCTTTCCAAGGCCCTACACAGAAGCCCAGCTCTCACCAAATGCAAACTTGGGGGACACTGGGGAGACCACCTTTTTCTTGGCCCCACCCTCTCCAAGCATTGGAGACACACCCGGGTTCTCTGCCATCTCTGGAGCACACGCACAACCTCTCCAGAACAATGTGGTGGCAGCCAGGCACTCCCCAGTCCCCAAGGAATGTGGTCAATCCTCTCCAAGGCCTGGGACACAACTCTTCCTTAACAGTGAGGTGGAGAGCCCATGCTCTGCCTTTGGGGAAATCTCACCTTCTCCAACTTAGGTGGGTCTGCTCTTCTGATCTGAGGTTTCTTGACTTCAGATCTTAGCTTCCATGGTTCTGCCTCTGAAGTTATTTTTCCTTCAGTTTGTCCCTTTTCTCTCTCTTTTAGTCCCGATTGGCAGTGGTTCCATTTTTATAGATCCCACAACAGTCTTGTTGGTTTTCTATGTTATAGGCAGACAATAAGACTTCCCACATATCCTTCCTGGATAACTCCATCTCCACTTCTGGCTTTTCCTGAAATGGCTGACTTCTCCATGTTTAGTTAAATCCTCACATGGGGCACTATTCTTTGGGATCTCCCCTTCTGGAAGCTGAGAATTTTCTAGAACATTAATTTCTGGTTTCTTTATACCCAAGAGTTCAGTTCTCAGCTTTTCTCTTTTCCATCACATTTCACTATAAAATGCAAGGGGAAACCAGGCTGTACTTTCCACATTTATTTTGGAAATCTCTTCTGCTAAATATCCAAGATTGTGGCTTTTAAAATCTGCTCTCCATCTAAAGCCAGCAGTCAATTTTGTCAGATTCTTTACCACTTTAAAACAAGGATCCACTTCTTTCCAGTTTGTGATAACACATGCATCATTTCTAAGACCTAACGAGAAGTATCTTTAGAGTCCACATTTCTGCCAACAGTCTCTACAAAGCATTCTAGGCCTTCTCTATCAAACTCCTCACAACTCCTCCAAAGTCTTCCCCTTATTCATCTAAAAAGGTGTTCCAACATGTTTGGTACTTGCAAACTGCAGCAGCACCTCACTTCTACAGTACCAAATCTGTTCTAGTGTGCAAAAACTGCCAGAATGTGATACACCAGAAATGGAATGTTTTTTAAAAAGGGGAATGTGTTAAATTGCAAGTTCACAGTTCTAAGGCCATGAAAATGTCCAAATTAAGGCACCAATAAGAGGTTACCTTCACTCAAGAAAGGCCGATGAAGTTTGGGGTTTCTCTTTCAGCTGGGAGGGCACATGGTATCATTTGTTAGTTTTCTCTCCAGACTTCTTGTTTCCTGAAACTCCCAAGGGATGTTTTTCTTCTTCATCTCCAAAGGCCTCTGGGTTTGTGGACTCTGTTGATTCTGGTTCCTTTTCCAAAATGGTTCCCTCTTAAAGAGTTCCAGTAAGCAGTCCACCTTGACTGGGTGGAGCTATATCTCTGTGGAAACCATCTAATCAAAAGTTGCCACCCACAATTGAGTGGGTCATATCTCCACAGAAACAATAAAAAAGATTCCACCCAGCCAGACTTTTCTGGGGTACATAATACCTTCAAACTGTCACAGAGGATCTCCTTAGATATTATCAACTTCATTCAGATTTTCCCAGACCAGACAGGCCCACCTCTCAGAAGAGAGTAGCCAGCATCAGTTTTCCCTGAGGGTGAGACCCAGCAGGTTGTCAGACTTTCCTACGAAGCCTCTAGACTATGCACTTCTCCTCTCCTGCCCAGCATGTGGCATTAGTTTGCCCATCACTTCCCAGCAGTGTAAAGTGATGCAGTGCCTTTAATTCCACCAAACTCTCCCTGCAGGGGTGTGGTTGAGAAGAGGCTGCAGTAGCAGGTGGGCTTTGATTGTTTCTGTTTTCCAGTTTCTGGGGCCTGAATTCCCTGAAGGAGGACCTTCACTTGAGCTGGGAACTGCCCCCCTTTTTCTTGGGGAAGATAAGCCATTAGGGAATTAACCTCTTTTGCCTGACTTTGTCTCTCAGACATGCTTTAGTTCTGCCCTTGCCTGGGGCAGTGCTGGAGCCTGAGAGTGCTTCCAGTTCTATTTAATGAGGTGTTAAGAGGTTAAAAAAAAGTTAAAAGTCTATTCAGAGCTGGACTCACCTCCCAGGTCTTCTAATTAAGAGCCTGAGTTGGTATGTGGTACATATCTTCAGGTTCTATATGCCCCCCTTTTTTGGAGTCCAGCCCATTTCCAGTATTTTTTGCTGTCTAACTCAAAAGGCCTCTGGTTTGTTTGTTTGTTTTTCCATCAACCCCACCCCCTCTCTGCCGGGGTGAAATCTCCTGGTACCTTTAGTGCTTATTCAGGTTTATCTGTACTGAGGCCTGTTTTCAGTAGTCAGAATTTGTTAATTAGTTCTGCAATTGGAGCTTGGTTTGAGCTAAGTCCTTGCTACTTGTAAAGTCTGTTTCCTTTCCCCTTGGGGAACCAGCCTGCTGTGCCTGTGGGGGAGAGCTGCTGCCCTCTGCAGCTTGAGGGACTTACAGTTCTGTGTGGAATCTCAGCTGTTTCACTCCTTCCAGACTGGTGTATACTGTGTGTCCAGTCACTGATGTCCCCTCTAGCAGTTGTTCCATATAATTCTGGGTTATGTCGAGTATATATATATATTTTTTAATTTAATTTTTATTACTATTATTTTTTTGCATGAGTGGGCACTGGGAATCGAACCTGGGTCTCTGGCATGGCAGGTGAGAGCTCTGCCTACTGAGCCACGGTGGCCTGCCAGTCTAGTGTATTTTTAATCTCAAGTATTTTGCATTTCTTTCCCATAAATTCTGTTATTTTACTTTGAATGCTTTCAAATTCTTCATGTTCAATAGTGTCTTAATATCCTTTATCTCTTTAGCCATACTTTCCTTCATCTCCATGAATTGGTTTAGGATCACTTTCCATGCAGGAGACCCGGGTTTGATTCCCGGACCACGCACCCAGGAGAAAGCAATACTCTTCCAAGTGCATTTTAACAAGATATTATAGAACAGATTTTAAAGTTTGGTCGTGTTACAGTTCCATGATGTTTCATTTTTTTTTCTTCTAGTTGCTCCAACACACTAGAGAACAAAAGAAATATCAATATAATGATTCAACAGTCATGCTCATTTTTTCTTTTTTGCATAGGCAGGCACTGGGAATCAAACCCAGGTCTCCGCATGACAGGCAAGAACTCTGCCTGCTGAGCCACTGTGGCCCACCCCATACTCATTTTTAAAATCGTATCTTCTCTGTCATACTCCTCCTTCTTTCTTTTTTTTTTTTTGTGAGAGATAACATATACAAAAAAGCAATAAATTTCAAAGTACATTGCAACAATTAGTTGTATAACAGATTTCAGAGTTTGGTATGGGTTACGATTCCACAGTTATAGGTTTTTACTTCTAGCTGCTCTAAGGTACTGGAGACTAAAAGAAATATCAATATGATTTAGCACTCATACTCATTTGTTAAAGCCTACCTTCTTTGTATTATTCCACCATCACCTTTGATCTTTCTCCCATTCTTTGGGATAGCTGATCTATGCCCATACTAACTTTTTCATGTTGGAAGGGGCTGTTGATAATATGGGGTAGGGGGATGGAACTAGTTGATGTTCTGTAGTGGTTGGCCCCTCTACATTTCAGGACATATCTGGTTCAGGGACCTATATGGAGTTTTTAGGTTTCTGGAAAGTTACCCTAGTAGATGGAACCTTTGTAGAATCATATATAATGTTGTATGTATTCTTCATGATTGGCAGGAATGGTTTCGGCTAGAGTTTGGCAAGCTAAGGTAGGTAGCAATGTCTAACTGAAGGTTACATAAGAGTGACCTCCAGAGTAGCTTCTTCATTGCATTTGAACTCTCAGCCACTTGCCTAGGGTTTTATTGTTGATTGAATTTGTGTTAAGGCTCTTCTTTGGTACTGAGTTCAACTTATTCCAGATCTTTAAAATTGCCCATGTTTAACTGATCAAAACAGGACCAAGGACCCATGAAGGAGATGCAGAATAGTACCAAAGGTTACCATCAGGAGAGATATCTCAAGGCCTTTTTTATTTTTTGCCTCATCTAGGGTGCACTTACTTGACATGCCCAGCAGATGTTGCTCCTTGGCAAACATTTCTTTCTTGCCTAAATGAGGGTGAGTGTATTTTTTCAACCTCCATCAGGGGATGTTGAAACAATGGCCTCAAGTATTCCCTGTTCTGGGCAGGCTGGAATTGCAATTCAGAGCCAGAACCCAGCAGTCCAAACTTGCCATCAGAAGCCACACTCAGTACTCTACCCTGTCCCCCAGCCTGTTTCTGTGGAGGAAGGCATTCACATCCCTCTCTGTCTGGATCAGCCAGCCAGAGACCATATCCAAGGCAAGCCTCAAGGGTGGGGGGGTGGGTGCCCACCAATGCCAGGAAACTATTCAGTCACTGAAAAGACTGCAGCTTCCCAGCCTCCCCATCTGCTCTTTCCTGGATGCTGTTCAATGCTCTTCTGATCTCCAGAGCCCCTGGACCATTGATTTGAACATTTTCTGCCTGTCCACTTACTGTTTTTGTAGAAGTGTGTTCGTTAGCTCCCCAATTTACCATCTTTGATTCTTTTTCAGACTCTATTAGTGGAAGGATCTACAATACCACAGGAAGGGGTAGAATCTGAGCTCATTTTTACTATCTACTACAAGATTCTAGGCTAAGGTGAAGAGTGCTATGGGGAATATGGGAGATGGGGGTACAGTGAGAGAAGAAATGGCAGTAGAGACAATCTTTGACTACTTCACAGTGTTACCTGGCTAATCCCTTAATTTGGTCTAAGTGCCATTGTGCAATACAAATAAATCTGGAGGAACTCCAGATTTCTGAGTCTGGAGGCAGGCTCAGAAAGCAAAATAAACACCAGAAATTATTGGGAAAGGAGAAACTTCAGGTATTTATGTGATACCTGAGACTCAGAGTAAGAGCTCTAAAGCTATGAAAGTCAGCAGAACCCCATACAGGAACTATTTAAAAAGTTGAAAAAGTGATCAGAGTTTGAGAAGAGTTATTTATGAATGAAGCTGATCTGAATAGTATTGAGATAAATCAGAACACAGGGTAAAAGGTGATATCATCCATATTTTAAAACTTCAAATTCTGTGTGAGACCAAAGGTCTCTACCATAAGTACATGGAATCTTGCATAAGGCATAAGACTTTGTTGGTTTGTCCAGGTTAGTGTGATGTCCTGGTGTATCCCAGAGTAATTTGGACAGTGAATAAAGAAGTATTTTCAAAGTCCCCTTGGGGGACTGGGGAGAGAGGAAGAAATATTCAGCTTCCCTATTTGGAGAATTTCTGATATTCTCACGCGCAGTGGGGACAACCAAATCAATAGGCCAAGTCTTTGATTTTGGGGTTCACCCCTATGAAACTTATTCCTACAAAGGATAGACTAAGCCTACTTAAAATTAGGCCTGAGACTCACCCTCCAGAGAACATCTTTTGATGCTCAGATGTGGCCTCTCTCTATAAGCCAACTCTGTAGGTGAACTCACTGCCCTCCCCACTACATGGGACATGACTCCCAGAGGTGTAAATCTCTCTGGCAATGTGGGACATAAATCCTGGAATGAGCGAGGACCCAGCATCAAAGAATTGAGAAAGTTTTCTTAGCCAAAAGAGGGAAAAGGAGAAATGAAACACAATAGTTTCAGTGGCTGAGAGATTTCAAACAGAGTCAAGAGATTATGCTGGAGGTTATTTTTATGCATTATATAGATATCACTGTTTAGTTTATGGTGTGTTGGGGTCACTGGAGGGAAGTACCTGAAATTGTTGAGCTGTGTTCCAGTAGCCTTGATTTTTGAGATGACTGTATACAGATATAACTTTTACAATGTGACTGTGGGATTGTGGAAACCTTGGGTCTGTTGCTTCTTTTATCTAGGGTATGGACAGATGAATAAAAAATATGGATAAAGAGTAAATAAATAATAGTGGGGACAAAGGTTAAAATAAATTGGGTAGATGGAAATACTAGCGGTCAATGAGAGGGAGGTAAGGGGTATGGTATGTATGAGTTTTTTCTTTTTATTTCTTTTTCTGGAGTGATGCAATTGTTCTAAAAAGATTATCATGGTGATGAACACACAACTATGTGATGATATTGTGAGCCATGATTGTATACCATGTATGGAATATATGTGTGTGATTATTTCTCAATAAAAATATTTTTAAAATTATTAGTAAAGGGAAAACTTATATAGGAAAAATATGTGGATGTTTAGAGGATACATATAGCAGGAATATTTTAAAATTTTGCACAAGACTTACAGATAGATGGTATTTCAACTTGGTACTGCAATCTAGATCTAGTATTATCCTCCCACTATGCTGATGAAAAAGCTGGGTTAGAAGGTATCACCTAACTCAGAAAATTGTGTGCAAGAAGCTTGAGAAAACTGGATCATATTTACTAAAGTTGAAATTATACATTTATGAAAAGGTATTGTTTCCTTACTGTTGTGGAAAACTGTGGTAAAAATAGATTTTGTACAGTTGGTTCTTTTTCATCAGCTGTGTCAAGAGAATAGAAGGACAATGTATGTGGCTAATGTTACTGAATTGTATAAGGTGGAGTCTTAATAAGTAGATTAATGATCTTAGCAGAACATCATTTCAGAACTGGGAGGAGGTGGGGGAATGGTATGAGGCTTTTCCTTCAGTGAGCTCATCTACCAAGGGATTGAATTAAAGCAGCTAGTGGAGTCAAGAGAAGAACTAGGCTTTTTCTCTCCTTATCTGAATCGCATCTTCTCTTCTCCAGGCAGCTTCAGACCTCAAGGCCTCTGAACTCAAATTTCATCTGAGTAAAGTGAGAACTATGACATCTGTCTTTTGGCATTTTGAGCAATCTACGTTAAAATCAAGGCCTATATTTTACACTGAAGACTTCTAGAAAACTTGCAAGAATATTACAGAATTTCCATGTTTTAGTTTCCTGACTGCCAAAACAAATACAATGAAATAGATTGATTTAAACAATTAGAATATATTGGCTCATGGTTTTGAGGCTAGGAGAGACTCAATTCAAGGCATCATCAAATTATGCTTTCTTCCCAAAGACCAGCCTTCTGGAGCTGGCTGCTGGTGATCTTTGGACTTGGGCTTCTCTGTCAAATGGCAATGCAGAAGGTGGCCTTTCCTGGCTTCTTCTGTCTCTTCCTGGTTCCATTGATATTCAGACTCTGGCTGCTCTTCCTCTGTGGCTTTCTCTCTGTCTGAATTTCACTCTACTTATGAAGGACTCCAGCAACAGGATTAAGACCTATCCTGATTGAATTGGGCCACACCTTAACTGAAGGAACCTCATCAAAAGGTCCTACTCACAATGGTTTCCATACCCACAAGAATGGATTAAGTTTATGAACATGTGTTTTCTGTGGTACATAGCTCCAAACTATCACATCCTATGCATAATTTACCCAGATTTAATAAATTTTAAGTATCACATTTACTTTGTCATTTTATCTCTCTACACACACACACACACACACACACTCACTCACATTTTAAAAAATGTATTTTTATGACAATAGTTTGCATACACCATTCTCCCTTACCTTTTAGTATGTTATTGAGTATTTCTTAAGAATAAGGTTATTCTCTTACAATACCAGGGTATATTTTCAAGTTTGAGAAATTTAATATTGAAAGAATACTTTAATTTATAGTCTCTAATCCATTTTGTCAATTTTCCTAGTAATGTCTTTTTTCATATTTTAACATTTTTATTGTGAAATATAATATATATATGAAAAAAAGAAAAAGCAATAATTTCAAAGTACATTTCAACAAATAGTTACAGAAGAGATTTCAAAGTTTTGTATGGGTTACCATTTCACTATTTCAGGTTTTTCCTGTAATATCTTTCTTCTCTTCAGTACATGACCCAGTTTGGGATCAGGTATGGCAATTTGTTGTCATGTCTCTTTAATATTCAAATCTGGAGAACTTCCTCAGCTTTCCTTACCTTTGTGATATTAGCGTTTTCTATGACTAGAAGACAGTTTGGTTTTGTCTGATGTTTTTAGTCTAATGACTAGACTCCGGTTATGCCTTCCCAACTGCATATGACTTTAACAATGTTGCATTTCTCTCAGAATACCATTTATGGTGGACCTGATGTTTGTCTGTCCCTTATTGGTGAGGCTAATTTGATCACTTAATCAAGATGTTCTTTATTCTGTATTCTCTATGGTTACTGTTTATCCCTTTCAGCCATTAAGTAATCTCTGGGGAGATACACTGGGACTATGCATATATTCTCCTCTTCATCAAACTTTTCCCTGCACATTTTTAATCTACTAATAATTTTTTTGTGTGAATGAATACCCACAGGGCTTATTGAAGGGCCTTTTTGCCTACCTCATTCCATATTTTTATGTTCTTTTTCCACAGTTAAAACCTAGCTCTCACCAACATCATCACATTTATTCATTCCCTCAATCCTATCATATCCACAAAATAGTTTCAGAATTGCTATGCTTATATTACAATGAAAAACAAACCTACCAGAAAGAATTCAAGATCTGTTTATAGTTCTTTAATTCCCTAGATTGTGAATATTTAATAATTTTATTAACCTTCTAAGTGATTATTTGTTCTCCTTCACACCTCAACATGGTTATTAAGTTGTATTGAGTTTTAGGTTTATTCTCTCCACACTCCATTCCCTCAAATCTAAAACCTATGGCCTATTGTTATTCCAGTTTATACATTCTTTCTCCTATGAAGCTCTTGAAACTGTTTTTGAAATACATTGAATCTTCTGATGCCTTTTGGTTCAATCTATTCATTGTTCAACTATTTCATATTCACCCAATCCCTCATTTATTTATTTATTAAAAAATAGGTATTTATTGAACACTAATAGAGAAGAAATAATGAGGAAGAAGAAAACAGAAAATGGACATTTTAGAGCTCATAGTCAACTGGGGGAACCTAACATTAATAAAACTGTCACCCTAATAAAAATGCTATTTTTAATTTCTTAAATATATAAAATTACAATGAAATAGTACTGCAAAGAATATGTATAAGAAAGTGTAAGAAGAGGGAATTGACTGAGTCAGTGTGGTCAGGAAAGTCATCTCCAGTAAAATGATATTCATGCTGGGATCTAATGGAAGGCTAGGAGTTAGGTGGGAGAAGCAGAATAAAGGGAGTGGAGGGGGTGATAACAGGGAAACAATGGTTCCTAGCAAGGAAACAGAACACATAAGGATTAGCATTTTAATAATCTGCACCAATGCTATCAAATCCTTTGCCAACTGCCCTGCATTATTCACTTTCCCCATCCCCAGTAGGGTATTACTTCACACGCCTTTATCTTCAGCTCCTAGGACAATGTGGCTGTGAGGCTCACTTCTATGTGGATTAGTTCCACAGCAGATTGATTATCTTCAACAGCAATGTGCTGCTTGATGACGTTTCTGTAAATTCTCTTTCTTTTGTTGCTCAGCTGCTCTTTCAAGCCATTTTCCTTGAGCATCCTGGCTTATTACCTCCTTCTATGAAAGAATTTGCCTAATGCATAGCAAATAGAAGCTATCATGTGAGAATACCCTGAATATCACTTGACCCACATGCTAGTGAATTTGGTGCTGTCTCTTCCGAGCACCAAACATCTGTATCTTCTTTCATTCTTCTCTGTTCCTGTATTATCTCTGTTGAGGAGTTGTCTCTTCTTATTTATGATGTGATCATCTACTGGGGAGACAAAGAGGGCAGAGTTGTGGGGTCCAGATAGTGCATTGACCTCTGCAGTCTAGGTTGACAAAGTTAAGGGTTTGTCCTTAATCTGAGTTTGAAATAATGGGAAAAAGTGCTGAGGTTGAGAGGCTAGAAGGAATCCGTGATTGATGCTACATAAATGAGGTTTGGGGACTTTTAATATGAATAACAGGAATTAGAGAGTCATAAATAAAAGCAAGATAATTAGTCTGGATGAATTGCTGAGATAGTGTTGTTGCAACTGGCTTGTCTTTATGTATCTTACTATAATAGGTTGGTAATGCTGCTGGAACACAATATACCAGAAATGAAATGGCTCTTATAAAGGGAATTTATTATGTTACAAATTTACAGTTCTTAGGCCATAGAGATGTCCACACTAAGGCATCTTAACTCCAAAGAAAGGCCAATGTCTGTCACATGGGAAAGGATTTGCCTCTCTCTGTTGGCACTCCATGCATCTCCAAGTGTATCTGTTGGCTCTGAAGCAACTGTTCTCCTAGCATCTGCATCTGAGGCTTCTCCAAAATATTTCTCTTTTTAAAGGACTCCAGTACACCAATCAAGACCCACCTAGGATGGGCAGAGTCACATCTCCATTTTATCAAAAGGTCAGACCCATCATTGAGTGAATTATATTGCCATGGAAACAACCTAATCAAAGGTTCTCACCCTAAAATATTGAATCAGGATTAAAGGACATGACTTTTCTGGGGTTCACAACATTTTCTAACCAGTACACTTACTTTATATCAGCTAGCATAAAATTTAGTTGTTTAAAGTAACTATTTTTTTCTTAAAATTTTCTTAAATTAAAAAAATATATTATAAGAAAGAAATACAAACATTCTTAACATATGATCATTCCTTTCTACATATATAATCAGTAATTCACAATATCATCACTTAGTTGCATATTCATCATCATGATCATTTCTTAGAACATTTGCATCAATTCAGAAAAAGAAATAAAAAGATATAAAAATAAAAACAGAAAAAAAGAAAAAGAATTATACATACCATACCCCTTATCCCTCCCTTTCATTGATCACTAGCATTTCAAACTAAATTTATTTTAACATTTGTTTTCCCTATTATTTATTT
>PVIY010045436.1:0-19077 GCA_004026745.1 Myrmecophaga tridactyla | reverse complement strand
TGATAAGATAAAAGCTTGTTACATAGAGATTCTCTTTTTCTTCCCTTTTTTTGATAAGAAAAGAATTGTTTTGATTCAAGGTATATTTTCAGTCTATAAAGTATATGGTAGCACACCTGGTGCTAGAAGTTCAGAATATGGGACACAGAAAGAAAATACATGCATTACTCTGTAGATGATCATGATCATAATTAATAGTTTTGACAATTGTATTTCCCTTTAAGGACTGGTGAATCAAGCAGCATCAATATCTCCAGGATAAGCAGAGAAGAACAGAACTGGGATCTATCTATCTATGTATCTCTCTATGTATCTCTCTGTGTATCTCTCTCTCTCTCTCTCTCTCTCTTTCGATCTGTCTATCTATCTATCTATCTATCTACATGTAGCAGTTCATAACTGCTTTTAATTTTGCTGCAAGAGACTTTATGAATTACTGCTCTTTCTTATTTAGCAACATTATTATCATTTCAAAATTGAGCTGAATAATTGTTAAACAAAGTTGAAAAGGTGATCAGACTTCGACTAGAGATATGAATGAAGCTGCTCTGGATAGGACTAAGGTAAATCAGAATATAGAGTAAAGGATGACATGGTCCATATTTTGAAACTTCAGCTTCTGTGTGAGACTAAAGGGAGAGATGTTTATTTTGTGCAAAATTTATATTTTGGGTAGCCCATTATCTAATTTAACTCGTATGGTCAGTTTATTCAAACACCATAATTACATGGAATCTTGGATAGGATGTGAGATCTTGGTTTGTACAGGTTAGTGTGATGCCCCAATATATCCCAGAATAATTTGGACAGAGAATAAAAAAGTATTTACAAAGTCCCGCTGGGGGATTGGGGAGATAAAAGAAAATGCAAAAGTTCTGAATTCCTGATAGTCTCGCAAGCAGTGGGGACAACCAATTCAATAGGCTGGGCCTTCATTCTTGGGGTTTGCCCCTATGAAACTTATTCTTGCAAAGGAGAAGCTAAACCTACTTATAACTATGCCTAAGAGTCACCCCCAAAGAACCTCTTTTGTTGCACTGATGTGGCCTCTCTCTCTAAGCCAACTTGGCAGGCGAACTCACTGCCCTCCCCCCTATGTGGGGCACTACTCCCAGGGGTGTAAATCTCCCTGGGAATGTGGGACAGGACTCTTGGGATGAGCCAGCACCCGGCATCATGGGATTGAGAAAGCCTTCTTGACCAAAAGGGGGAAGAGAGAAATTAGACAAAATAAAGTTTCAGTGGCTGAGAGATTTCAGAGTCAAGAGGTTGTCCTAGATTATTCTTATGTATTATATAAACATCCCTTTTTAGTTCATCGTGTATTGGAGCGTCTAGAGGGAAGTACCTGAAACTGTAGAGCTGTGTTCTAGCAGCATTGATTCTTGAAGACGATTGTATAACAATATCGCTTTTACAATGTGACTGTGTGATTATGAAAACTTGTGTCTGATGTTCCTTTTGTCCAGGGTATGGACAGATGATTAAAAATAATAAGGATAAAAATAAATAAATAATAGGCGGAATAAGGAGTAAAAAAATTGGATAGATGGGAATACTAGTGGCCAATGAAAGGGAGAGGTAAGGGGTTTGGGCTGTACGCATTTTTTCTTTTCTCTTTTTATTTCTTTTTCTGGAGTGATGCAAATGTTCTAAAAATGATCTTGGTGATGAATACACAGCTATGTGATGATATTATGAGCCACTGATTTTATACTATGGATGGACTGTGTGTGTGTGAAGATTTTCAATAAAATTATATTAAAAAAAACTAAGCTGAAGCTTTTATACATCTTGGATTGTTCCAAGGAATTTTAACAGCTAAATGCCCAAAATGATTTCTGAAGATACTATTGGAAAGATGCTTTTGGTGCCAACCAGTGTAATTTGATAACTAACAGAAGATGACTGGAAGTTGTAAAACCTGCTGAGAATCTTATATTGGTGTTTGATCCCTGTTCTAGTTTGTAAGCTGCTGGAATATGATATACCAGAACTGGAATGGCTTTTAAAAAGGGGAATTTATTAAGTTGCAAGTTTACAGTTCTAAGGCTGTGAGTATGTCCAAATTAAGGGAAGGCTATGGAAATGTGCAAGTTGAGGCATCCAGGGAAAGATACCTGGGTTCAAGGAGGCTGTTGATGTTGAGGGTTTCTTTCTCTGCTGGTAAGGTACATGGGGACATCTGTTAGCTTCTCTCCAAGAATCCTCAACGGCTTCCCTGGGGCTCTGTTCATTCTGTTGGCTCTGTCTGATCTGGTGGCACTAAAGCTTTTTCCAAAATAGTTCCCTCTTAAAAGGGTCCAGTAAAACAACCCCACCTTGAATGGGTGGAGACACATCTCCATTGAAACCATCCAGTCAAAAGTTACCACCTAAATTGGGTGGGTCACATCTCCATGGAAACAATCAAAAAGTTCCCACCCAGCAATACTGAATGAGTATTAAGGAACTTGGCTTTTCTGGGGTACACAACAGATTTAAACCGGCACAACCCCCGTGATAAATAAGATGAAGAAGAAGGTAGCTCTTGAAATGAAGAGTAAATTACATTAAAGTTTTAGTTTTCAGTTTTCTGAGCAAAATATTTTGTTTTGATTGTGACATAAGGGTGTTAAAGTTAAAAGCATTTAAACCTGAACGAATCTCTGGGTTTGGGGGTTCCCTTTGGCATTGGGGCTTCTTTCTAGTCTATTTTCTTTTTAAATAGCATGTACCTCCTTATGCTGTTTCCCACTTTCCATCCCCAATGCAGGGAGACAAGTAATTATATTCACACCAGCTAAATGTCTGGTCAAATACCAAGGCAAAACTGAGTTGACTTGTGTGGAACTGAATTTAAAAATATTTGATGGAATATTGCTTCCGTCCCTGAATACTTGTCAGCTTGCATTTACTGCAGTTGCTTCCATTACCAGGACGTGTGCTTTAGTCCCAAGAGACTTTTTCCCCTGTCTCTTTTCTCTTTTTTTCCTCCTGACTATATAACTCTGGCTTCTGAGGGGTCACAGTCTAGCAATTATTTATTTTGTCACTTTCAATTAGAAAAAATATAATAGTCTAAACTCAGAATTGTATGTGTGTTATACTAGACAACTCTCCTTTTAGAGGCAGTATTTATATTGTAAAATAGAGGAATGTTTCATTAGTTTGACAAATGTGATATGTAACAATATAGAATATATGGCCATTATTATTTATAAATAATAAATATATTTATATTTATATATTAATATAAATATTGATATATTAATAAATATATAATATATTATTATTATGTGCCCCCAAAACTCTTTTGATTTAGAGAACATGAGTGATGCATTTGTAAATCAGTTAAATATACAATTGGCTATGGCAGTTGACCCAAGTCTTGCACTGGGGTTGTTATGGCTCAGTAGAGAGAAGGAAAAAAAAGAAAGCCAGATTTTTTTTCAAAGCCCATAAAATTATTTTAGTTTTTGAAGTTTTTCTTGTTTAAAAAACAAACACATAAACAAATATAAAACTTGAAATGCAGTCGAAGGCAAGAATTTTATGAGATAAAGCTCCTTTTCTTGGCTGGTGTCACAAAGCCCATAAAACTACACACGTGGTGGAGTGTGTGAAAGCCTCATTCATTCGTGGTAAGGTTAAGAGAGGAAGGTGGTCATCTGCAAAACACTTGTAAATGTCCTTGCTTAGGAAAGAAGCTCCCCCTCAAAGCCATCAACCTGAATTTATTCAGGTAAGAATCATTGTTTTTGTAGCATCTCTTCCAAGAATGCATTTTTATAAAACAAAGTTCACCAACCCAACCACTGTTGGAACCCATATTCACTGCAGAGGATGAAGTGGCCCCTCCCATGCAGAGTGTTAGTATGTAGAAAGCAAAGTGTGTATCTATAATTTCTGTATAAGGTACCAGTGAAATTTAGCAAATTGTAATTTGTCTTTTAGAAAGGATTCAAGTCTTTAGAAATGTTGAGAAGAGTATATTGCTGGTTAAATGGTCTTTCCTAGTTTAGTCAGCTTAATGACTCTGGAGTTTTACTTAAAGAAAAATATTTATTTTACTTTAAACTGTTTAAAAATTAAACAAAGACCTACTTAAGGATGGTGAACTAAAGGCATTTTGGTACTTTTTTTTTCCTGAGAAGCAGACAAAAGGAACAAAAATAATGAAAGACAAACAAGAGAATGCAATCTTATGTTAAATAGTTACAGCCTCAAATCATGGACTGCATCTAGTGAAATTTGGACCAAAGAGCGAGGATGCAATGAATTTACAGTCCACACGTTTTGGGCGTGGTAGGGATTTCTCAAGTAGACAGTCCAGAACATAAATGAAATGACTTTGCTAAAATAAGCAGATTGTAGATGTGGGAGTCCAGCTGTGAAGTCGAGGTCATACACCCTAGAAAGCTTGAGGCAGTGGAGTTGGTGGAGGAGAAAGCCACCGTGTCGAGTTGGGCAAATTGTGGATTAAACAACTCTAGAGACCCATATACTCAAAGTCTATGTGAATGGCACCCCCTGGAGTCAGTGCCCAACTCGCATGCCCAGCTTGGCCACTGACAGCCTCTTGCTAAAACGGGAGGCTGCTCAGAGTGGGGCTATTGCAGGAGGGCCCTATGGAGAGCCTGTGGCATAAGAGACTTCTCTTTAAGCCACACTGACTCTCTGCTTAGGCTGAAAGGGTTATACCAAACACTTGAATAAGAAATGCTGCCAGGGTAGAGTGTCTTCTGGAGATCAAGTGTTGGGTTTGAAGCTTGCTCCTCTTCCTACGTGCTTCTCTAGCAGTGACTGTTTCTCTTCATTCCAGCAGGAACGCCTTCTCGTTAGTCTTGCTCTTTCACAGAGGTGCTGCAGATGAGTAGAAGAATGGAAGGCAGACACAAGATAAAAGGATATATGCCAGAAGACCAGTTATGCCACAAACAAAACAGGAATTCAAATTCATAGTTCTTCATAGCTTCAACAGAAAATGACAACTGAATTTTCTGCTAAGAGTGGTTAAGAGATCATATCATAAAATAAAATAAAAAATAAAGGAAATGGAAAGCGTGTGGACCAATCTCAGTAAAGAAATGAAAGGAAAAATAAACCCAGTAGAAAGATGAACTCACATTAGGGAACACACATTAAAACTGGAGAAAATGATGAAACCCCTTTAAACAGACACAGAGGTTAGTTAGGTGGAAGCTGAAGAGCTTCTTATGGCTTCTGTTTTCTTTGTAAAGGGGAACAGGAGAAGCATGAAGGGAGAAGGTGGGGGCCATACTGAAAGAGGGGGGTGGAACTTGCTTCATGGGAGATTGACAGAGAAGACTAAGGAGTAGCTATACAATGGCCAGGCAGTGCAGAGAGGACAGGTGGGTTTGAGATCATACTTTTATAGGGCAATACTTTTTTCTTCATAGGTATAGATAGGCCACAGTACAGATGAGGGGATAGTAAGTTTTCCAGCGAAGAGTAGAGAAGTTAGTTAAATTCTTTCCAGGTCTACTGTGGTAGGTTCTTCATTCTTTTTCTGTGGATTCCTACAAATGAAGCCAGGCATTACTGTTTTGCTCAGTTAAATGGAAAAGAAATAACTTCTAGTCAGAGTGGTTCAAAAGCACAAGTAGGAAGTACTAAAGACCCAAGTTCTCTCCTTAAAGTGATGCTTCTTTTCTAGATCTAGTGGTGATTTACCAAAAAGAGTGTCATATGTTGACATAGTATTAATGACAGGTTTAAACAGTGTACTTCTTATAAAAATCTTAACCAAGCTGCATCTTGGAATACAATTCAAATAAACATAGAGAGAAACATAAAGGAAATCAGTGTTAATAGAATAACTCCACTTTTAATATTGCAGATTTGAAAAAATTTTATCTTTCGTTAAGGATGTCGTTTGTGGAGTCGCTGTATTTGATATTTTCGTTTCAGTTTAGGATCTTCATTTTTCTCTTAGTGTTTTACAAACACTATTTCAGTTGTGCAAATAGTTTGCATTTGAAATTGTCACGCATAATTCACTGGACAGTGAAATTGATGCTGAAGACACCATGACCCTTTGGGGAAAGCTGAATCACGTTTGATGTGTGAGAGCCTCATCATCAAGGCATAGCCAAGAGTGTCCAAACTTAGATTCCCCAAGCGCCATCGACTCCACACCTTTTGATGGAAACAAGTACACATGCAAATCAAGTTCAGAAGGGTGCAGTCTGAAACATTTCTTGGAGTTCTTTAATGTCACCAACTTCTTTTCATTCCAGTGGGGAAGATGGAACAAACATTGACTGTTTGGACATGTTTTCAGAAGTTTCCTGGTCCTCTTTCCACCTGGTTTAGGACTGTTGAAACCTTTTTATCTGTGTCTGGCCCTTCTCCACCCAGTAACCTTTCCAGTTATTCAGCTTTGTAGAATTGGCAGTTGCAGGGAAAATTTTTGTTTACTCTTTAATTCACTGATTAATTCGGTGTTTCTTCTCTTTTTAATTGTTAAACTGCTTTATTTTGGGCAGTGATAGGCCTCAAGGATGAAGACTGAATTCAGACAGGAATCTTGTTCTCAAGCTTATTCTAAACATTGAGAGGCTCAGGAAGCAAAGATATTTTTCGTGGCTTACGTTTTCAGTGTTTTCATGGTATTCTTGGCTATTGGCAAACAGAAATTATTTATCGTTGCAGTTGTTGTCAGAAAATGCGTTTATCTCTGGATTAGCTTCTTAGATGACAGGTCAGTAGACAGATAATCTCTTGGTTACCTTGGAATCCTAGGATTAAGGACCAAAAAGTTTGGTGGGTTGGTGATTGATTTCCGTCTGTGGGGTATAAGTTTATCCTTTTCCAGTGCTTTGGTAAGCTTAAGTTAACCTCCTATCTCTCTTATACTTGTCCTTTGCCTGATTTATATGTGTATCTGGACTGCAAAGGATGGATGTGAAGGGTTAGTATGCATCCCAAATCAGTATTACAGATCTTTATTTCTCAGCTGTCATACTTCCCCCACCCTCACTGAGATTTCATATCTCAGCTACCTCTTCAAGGAAAAATGATGTCCCATCTGGGCAAGTTTTCTATCAGATGGAAGATAGTTCTAGTCTGATGTATGCATGTGAAGGATTAGAGCATTAGGAGAACACCAAAACCTAAAGATTTAACTGCACACATTTTACTGGTGACTGTTTTTCTGGTCTGAATGTGCCAGATTATTAAAAAGCTAGAACTATGTAAAAGAGAGATGATTTTTCTTTTTCTGAGAATACATAAATACTTTTTAGAAAGTACTTTTATGGTTCTGTGAAAGGCATTTATAAGTCTGTTAACTAATATTAACTTTCTGCGCTTTGCACAGTTTTGCCAATGAAATCAGTGGTAAGCCAAGATGTCCAGCCATGGAAATTCTTTGGGAAACCTTGGGATTTAGACAGCAGCATTTTTTCTTAATTTTATTATAGCTGAGACTTTCTAGACAGAGTGAATTTTATACAGTGTCGATTCCAAATACCCTTCTCTTTTCTCATATTAAGATCTTTCCCTGTCAAATTTGATAACGGTTGTGTAAACATATCATGTTATTTCTAGAAATGCTCTTAGGCAGGCAATGATTTCTAGATTCCTTACAGTTTATAAACCCTACTGGGTTCTTCTTTGAATGTGTGCTTTTGGAGTTGTTTGGAGATTAACAAGTGAGTCCTGTAAAGGAAGCACTTTACTTTTTCAATGGTAATAGTGGATGTTTGCAAGCAAAAAAGACCACATGACTATAGGTTTAGCAGCTCAGTGTTTCAGCTGATACATCATAAAAATTAGTTTTAATATCGTTATGTAGTGAAGATGATCCACTGGAACATAACTTCTTCCCACTCTTCTCTTTAGTAAGAGAAGCAGAAAGTCCACCGTTTAAAAGGGAATTGATGAGAGCCCCCTTCAGTAAAAGACCTTTTCTTTTCCTGTGGTTGATTAATATCTTCTTCTCTTGTACACCAATTCCAGTAAGACAGAGGCTGCTCGTTTATGCCCACTGTGTGATCTTGCTCTTGGCACAAGTTACTCAGCTTGTTTCTCTTAGTAAAACTCAAAGTCCTCCCCAAAAGACTGGTTCACTCTGTACCTCTTGCTCACTGATTGAGCCTGCTTCTCCCTTGGGGCCTGTCTCTTGCTGGGTCCCTCCCTGAAATGCTCTGGCCTTCCTTGGGTCTCGGCTGAAGCGCTGCCTGGTGGGAGAGTCTCCCCACCCTTGCGCCACGCTCCCCGCACCGTACACCTTGTTTGTCCTCCATGATGCTTGTCACCGCCCACACATTCCATTTCTGTTTATTTCTGTTGACTCTGGGCTGAATGCCACCTCCACGAGGATGGGGGTCTGTGTTACTCACTGCCATACTGCTGGGGTCTGCAGGGCAGTTGCTCACTTGTTGATGAGTGAGGGCATAAAGGTTTAGTAGCTGCTCAGTGTGCATTTCTGGAATGAGTGAGTGAATGAGGATTTGGAGCTTAAGGCACTTAAGGGTGACAATGGTTAAGACACTGTCCCTTAGGAAAGTAGGTGGTGATGTACTGGATAAAGGAAGGCACCCAGCACTAAAAAGGGGGCACTGTGAGGAGGGCGTGCTGAGGAGTTCAGTGAGGCGGCAGGACTTGATGCGCAGGGCTTGAGGTTGGGTGACCAGATGTCTCATTTTCCTCAGCTGATCCTTGTCTTCGCCTCTTCTCCGGGCCTCATATTTGATGCATCCCCTGTCATTCTCGAAAGTTTCCCAGTTTGGGTGATAAAGGATATGGCCACCCCGCTTATGGGATTTGATTGCATATGGGGATGCAGCTTTGCCTATGGGAACTGAATGTGGGAAGCATCATCATGGCGCAGGGGTGGGAAATGTCTTCCCCCAGAGAACCTCTGAACATGTACAGTCCCGGACCAGCAAATGCAGAGAGTGAAGTTGGGCATCGTCAGTCAGAGTCTTTTGACACAGAATTTAGCAGTGACCCAGGGACGAGGGCGAGCTGAGGTCATTCCAAGCTCTGCATGGCCTGAGGAAGTAAATGTCCTCCTCACTCCTCCCCACCCCACCTGGGTCACTGTTAAATTCTGTGTCTAAAGACTCTGACAGATAATTTGTTGATGCTGGTGGACCTGGTAATAAGGAGCTTGTGTCCTTCAATGAAAAAGCTAAAGAGAAATGACCAGGAATCTGGTTTTATGGAGCAGTTGACATCAGTTAGATATTTAACGGTGGAGGTTCATGATATTTAATTACAAAAATGCAGCTGGGTGTTCTCAATTGGAGCAAATGTAGATACCAATCTAAACTTTGCTCTGTACTTTTCACCTTTTCTCATTTTTATTACAAAAACTATTTAAGCTTGCTGTTACAAGAATTAGTTTCTCTTTTAATTCCAAACATTTTGATGTTCCTCATGTTAACACTTTTGTCTTATAAATTTGTACTTACATATGAAGTTCATCCCCTTGTTTTATTTTACAGAAATGTGATTTATGTCATATGCAGTATTTTAAAAAGTCTTTTTACTTGGGAATATTTCAAAATATCTTGGGGGTGAACACATATTGATCTTTGCTTTTTAAATTGCAGCATAAAATTCTATAGATGAATATAGGTTTATTCAGCAGTGCCCCTGTTGATGTACTTTCAAGTCATTTGCAGCTTTTACTGTCACAAATAGTGTTTATAAAAATATCCTTATTCACACAACCTTAAATGGTGATGCTTTCATGTCTATAGAGCAGATGCCTAGGAGTGGGGTTGCTGGGTAGAGGGTGCCTGAGTTTTCCATCTTAGCAGTCATGACCAGGGAACTTCCCAAGAGGCTGTGCAGTTCATCCTCCCAGCAGCAAGACGTGGGGTACTCATTTCCTGGCACGTTCCCCACCCATAGATGCTTAAATATTTTTACTTTTGTTCTAATCCACTGGGGAAAAATAGATCATGCTCTATTTTTGCCCTGCATGTTTGTTTAGTATTTATTTTTATCAACTAGTCAAGTGCTTTGTTGCATTCAGTACCTGCAAGATATGTAGCATTTATAAACAGCTGACATTCATTAAGTAAAATTTAGAGACAAGGAAGACACATTAAAAAAAAAAACATCCTGTGCCATATTTGTCACTTTTATCTACTCTAAGATATTTCACGTGCTTCCAAGTTTGATATCTGAGTACAACCAATAAGGAACTTTCAGACCAAGATTTTATAATTAAGAATAGTTTCTTTTTTCTGAGAGACCTATGTATAAAATTTAGGAATTTGAAGTTTTACAATTCATGATGATAATCTCAAGTAGATTTTGTGTACGAAGAATAAGAAGGACAGCAATCCATTAATTTGCCCCATGTTTAAGTTAATGGTTAGCTTTAGCAATAGGCTTCTCAGTATAATTTAGTGGCTGCTGTTAATGTTAAATATTTCTAATCTGAAGGGATCACACAACCCGCATTCACAAGGTGTTATGAGATAGTGGTGTCATTCTCTCAATCAAATGCGGCATCACAAAGAGCGACTTACTTCCTGCAATATGGCATATTTGGGTGGCAGGTTTCCATCTTGGAGGACCTTCCGTGTGTGTCCTGATAGCTTCATTGATGGATGCTCGAAAGTACCGACAAAATAAAAATATATTGTCGTGTAATGACAAGGGATTTGTGTTCCTCCGCTTCGTGTTGGCAAAGGGTGACATTTTCGAGGAGACGTGGGAAGTGTTCCCACTCAGAAGGAATGTGTACTTGCTCTGTTTAGCTGCACATAGACAAGGGTGTAACGCATGTGGGCAATGCTTCTTACTGCTCTTGTCGCCTGAGTGTGCTCTAGAAAAGTGCATTAAGGTCTGGAAATTGAATAAGCAAAGCTGAAAAAGAAAATGACACGCATAGATACTTATTGAAAGGTTTAGGAGACGAAAGGGTGAGAAAGAAGGACGGTAGACCAGGAAATTTAAAGCGGGCAGGTTTATTTCTGCGCTCCCAGGCTGAGCTCACCAAATCCAAGATGGAGGGAGGTCAGTCAGTGGCTGGGTGATGGCGTGGGCGGTTTTTAAGCAAGGGGGTCAGGCGACGTCCGGAAGGGGCGGTTCTCCAGAAGTCAGGTGACATCCGGAAGGGGCGGTTCTCCGGAAGTCAGGTGACATCCGGAAGGGGCGCTTCCAGAAACCATGTTGGGAGGGGTGACACAGGCTCCACAGCTCCAGTTGCAGTGTCCTTCCCCGTTCCCCCGACCTAACACTTATTGCCTTACAGCTTCACAGTTTAAGCACTCTTTGAAAGAATGGAAGGTGTTGCCTTTGGTCCCCAAACCCCATGCTGGCCAGATCCTCACTGAACTGTACATGGTACTGGGTATCACTCCCTTGCCCCCATCGTTGCCATCCTTGATGCTCCCTTTTGTCCAGCCTCGCTGTGTCCGAACGTGACTCAGTTGATAATGAACTGACTTGGGCCTTTCCTGTGTTCTCCATTAGCTGTGGACGCAGACATCGATCTTGCAGTAAAGCATTAAACGTTGGATAGTAGGAGGGGGGAATGTGCATGAACTGAATGCAGACTGGTGACTGTTGAGCTTAGAGGAAAGAGTAAATTGTCTTGAGTTTTCTTCTTTTCATGGTGTGGTTTTTTTTTTTAGATGAATCTTAGAACTGCCTGAATGATATCAATAATAATAGTAACTGATACATTTAATGAGCCCTTCTTATGAACAGTTATGCACTATCTCATTTACTACTCAGATAACTTTATGGGGAGTTTCTCCTTGTTTCACCTTGTTGTTGAGGAAGTTGAGATTTAGTGAGGTTTAAAGTAGCTAGTGAGGTTTCAACTAGGAAGTGCAGGATCTGTCTTATATAGAGCCTACACTTCATAAGTCTTTGCTTAAAGCGAATTTGCTCAACAAGCACGTTTGTAATTGTTGATTTATAGGCAAGTGAAGTTTAATTGATGTGAAGTTCTCTCTTTATAATGTCGTTTTGAGCATCTAGTTTGATGATATGCATCTCTCTCTTGTTTCCTGTGTTTTGGAATGAAATAGTGCCACATTCTTTAAAAAAAAAAACGACCTCTTATTTTTGTTCAGAAATGGTTCCCAAATGCATTGCTGGGTGTAACTACCAAATGTTGCTAAATTGCATGGCCTGCAAGATAGCTGAAGCCATTTCATTAGCCACATCATCTACTTGATCCTCAATTGCTTTTCTGCTAATAACAACACTGAAGTTTTTATATTCATTTTATATTATATGTAAGTTTGAGTTTATGTATTAAAAACATGACCATCTCATACGTGCGGCTGGAGGTGAGTATATCTGTGGCTTTATTGGGCAGATGTAAGGATGGGATCATTGGGATAGAAATTCCCAGTCAACACCTTGTTTTTATCTCCTGGTTGTGCCCCCATACACCGAATGATGGCTACAGATGAGAGTTGGTGGATGCAGTACAGCAACACATATCAATAAGATCTTATAGTAAGATCTTATTAGTGTGTCTATGCATATATATATATATGTATGTATATTTATATCACATATATGCACTAGTATTGCCTCTTTGTATCTTTACAACTTGTGGTGGTTTGAAGCTATGTACTCCAGAAAAATATGTTACTAAACTTAATTCATTCCTGTGGGTGTGGATCCATTGTAAGTAAGATATTTTGTTGAGTTATTTCAGTTAAGGTTTGGCTCATCTCAATCAGGATGGGTCTTAATCCAGTTACTGGAGTCCTTTATAAGCAGAATGAAATTCAGACAGAGAGAACGCCATGGGAAGCAAGAAATTGAAGGTCATTGGAACCCAGAAGAGAAGGGAGAGGCCAGGAGAAGCCGCCATGTGCATTGTCATGTGACTCAGGAGCCCAGGACCAAGGACCATGGGCAGCCAGCCCAGAACACCAGTCTTGGTGGTGGGGGTGGGGGGTGAGAAAGCATTGTCTTGGTGAAGACTTGATTTGTACTTGACTTCTCTTAACCCCAAAACCCAGAGCCAATAAATTCCCATTGTTTCAGCCAACCCACTGCATGGTATTTATGTGTGTAACCAAGGAAACTAAAACACAGCCCTGGGGGATTAGTCTCTATATTGTGTAAGAGGAAGCTCAGGGTCTGTAACATTCTCCATGACACACAGCTAGGAAATGGCAGAGCTGGGATTCCAGTTGAGCTCCGTAGGTTTTTTGAGTTCCTGTTCTTAAGCCCTGGGCTACATTTAGCCTTATCCTGGCTCACATTTATTTAAATGTTCTAACTGGTGAGTATTTCAGATATAGCTATTTCCAAGAAACATCTAAGAAGACAGAAAACATCTTGGTGAAGAAACTAGCATTCAGTGATTACTGAATCATGATATTGATATTTCTTTTAGTCTCCAGTGTCTTAGAGCAGCTAAAAGTAAAAGGCTAAAATTGTGGAATTGTAACCCATACCAAACTCTGAAATCTGTTCTATATCTAATTGCTGTGATGTGCTTTGAAATATATTGCTTTTTAATATATGTGTTTTTTTGAAGAAAAAGAAAAAAAGTAGATTATGATGATAAGTGCACAGCTATATGCTGATATTGTGAACCATTGACTGTACACTTTGGATGACTACATGATATGTGGATATATAATATATGTCCATAAAAAAAGTACCCATTGAACCTTTACAACACAGAGTGAACTCTTATGTAAATTATGGAGTTTATGCTTAATATATTTCTAATAATAGTGGTTCCTCTATTGTAACAAGTGTACCACACTAATGCAAATGTTAATAATAGGGAAAACTGCATGTGTATATGTGCATATGAGGTATATGGGAACTCTTGGACTTTCTGCTTAATTTTTCTGTAAACCTACAACAGGTCTAAATAATAAAGTCTATTTAAAAAGGAAAAAAAATGAAACTAGCATTCAAAAACATACCAACTGTCAATTTTTTTTAGAATAGTTTGGTTATGGGATCTATGTCTTGAAAACCAGGGATTTTCTTGAAGAAATTTGGAATAATGAAGAAGGCTCCTAGCATCTTAAATGTTGCTCTATTCCATTCACTGACTTTTATTAGGCTACACCTAAATTATCCTGCCTTTCTCAGGATACGTGACAAGTGTTTATATAATTGGTACAGTATTGAGTTAGTTTGCACTAGACAGTCAAAAGTATTTAAACAGTACGATTTGCAAGGGATACCCAAAGAAACTATTTGCAGCATAATTTTATGGTTGATGAAATATATTATGTCTTCAGGTTTGTTTTTGCAGTGAAGTTTAAAGATTAGATGTTATTTCTTTTTAAGAAATCATACACTTTTATGGTTCATAAATAATTGGTGTAAGTGGTTTGGGGGAAGTCATTTGGAATTTTTCACTTTAAACAGAGCGATGATGTTACCTCTTTCTTCTCTGTCTTGAAAATTGGAAAATTTTCTTCCAAAGACACCTTCTTTTCCATGGGAAGATACCTAGAAGCCTTGGTGTGAGAAATAGTTGTGCTTGACCAAAAATTTCTTGATCAACAGATATATTAGTCTTCTATTGCTGTGTAACAAATTGCCACAAATTTAGTGCTTAAAACAACCTTGATTTATTTGCTCCATATATATATACTGTAAGTCACAAATCTGGGCTGGTTGCTGACTTCTCTGCTCAGAGTGCCATAGTCCAGAATCAAGGTATCTTCTGCGCTGAGCTCTTGTCCGGAGGTTCTGGAAGTGTCGCTTCCAGGCTGATTCGGATTGTTGCAGCTACAGGGCTGATTGTGTCACCATTGCCTTGCTGGCTGTCAGCTGGGGCTGCTCTCTGATCCTGGAGGCTACCTGCATTTCTTCTCACACGGCCACCTCTACCTTCCAAGCCAGCAGCTGCACATCAAGTCCATCTAATACTTCCGATATCTCTGACTTCCCCCTTGTGCCACAGCCTGAGAAAGGGCTCCACCTTTAAGGATTCTTGGGATTAGATCAGACCCACTAAGATAAGTGGGTCTTTTAAGATGTACTCTGCTATATAACATAGCAGTCATGGGAATACTATCTCATGATTTGCACAGGTCCTGGGGATTAGAACATGGAATCATAGCAACCGGTGCAGTTTTGGAATCCTGCCCACCACAAGGGACATGAATGCTTTTCAGTGCCCCTGGCGCCTTCTGACATCTGCTGGGACAAGCCTGGATCTCTGTGTGCGGACCCATAGAATATCCTATTTTAGTAGTAATTGCTAATTGCATTGGATTTTAAGAAATTTGTGGGCAAGAATTTCAGCTAAAATGTGATCCTTATATTTCAGTGCCAAAGAGTGGTAGAGATTCCTAAATGTGATAGTAAACATACTGAATAGGACAGCTGTTGTTCAAGCTTTCTAGAATTATTTCTATGCAAACACTTAAAATGCCTCACATGTGAGACAAAGATAGAGTGTGGTCCAGTTCCTATCACCTTTTCTTGTGGGAATGAGTTGGTGGAACTGGGCCACTTGAGGTTTCTACAAATATATTTGAGATTTTAAGTCATCGATTGGAAGGCCATTATTATATAAGTGGGTAAATGTAACATTACCGTGGAGATTGTTCATCAAGACTTAAGGTGACATGGCAATAGCAAGACCATTGGAGGCGTTCTTCTAAGACAGCTGCTATTATTTTTGTTTGAATTTACTTCCCACGGACTCCTCGGGACCATGGGTGAGATCAGGCCATAATTCATCTGGAAGCTTAATTCATCTGGTGTTTAAAGTGGAGCCAGCGTCCATCACCTGATCATCGAGATCATCTCACAAAAGGGCAATGCATCAGTTAGAGTCCTCTGGTCACAAGCAATAAAAATGCACCCCAGTTAAAGCAAAAAGGATTTATTGTCAGGACTTCAGGAAGCTCACAGAATCCAGTGGGAGGTCAGAAAACTGGTGGTGAAGAGAAATCCAGGTAGTTTTAGGAACAGGACCTACTCCTAAGACCATGGTCCTGTTTTTCAGGAGATATGTCAGGCATCACAGCCCTGGACAGACAACCCATTGTCCTCTTTCAGATGATTAGGACCTACCCAGTGCTGAGGTAAACCACAGAGGCCTCCAGGGACTGTCCCGCACGAGAAGGGGCTCAGCGTGGGTCATCCACGACACAGACTGACATTCGCCCAGAGAGCACGGTTTTTGGTTAGAACACTTACCTAAAGACTATTTTAAAAAATGGATTGCATGGTGATTTAAACATCGTGCTTTTGCCTTAAAGATTAAGATAATATTTTATTGCTACATAATTGCCACCTTAAATCATAAGAACCCCAAAGCTCCCAAGAGCTAATGTTCAATTAGAGTTATTTTAGGCGTATCCCTCAGATTTGCATAATATCAATGAAATCCTTTGACTGGGGGTGCAGAGAGGGGCCCATTTAGCATATCACAATGAAAACTGGTGGCAAAAAAAAAAAAAAGTCTTCTGCAAGCAGATAACACAGGATCAGAAAGCTTTGCTGTCCTGGAGTCATGCTAACTGATTATTTATTTGTAAAGTGAATACAAACTACAAAAATAATCCCTGTTCTGTTTTAGGATAACAGCTTTAAAAATGAACATTTGTATCTAACATAAAAAACCCTCTGTATTTGACAATTTATGGATAAGTGATCATGTTTTAATAGCATTGTATCAAAAGCTGCTTTTCTTTGTAAACCCTTATATTTAATCCCTCCAAACAGCCAACAAGCTACATGCTTCCCAGGGAATTAAAGATTGAAGATAAAAAAAAAAAAAGAGGCCAAAGTTAATGACATGAATGAGAAAGCTCCTGAAAAAAGTAATAGTTTCAAAAAAGAGCTTGACTGTTTCATAAAACAAATGTAAGCTGTTGTAGAAAGAATTGATGTAAAATAAGATTATTGCTTCTGATTTATTCAAAATGATTTCTTCTACTTTATAAACCCAACTAATGTTGTAATAAACATCTTTAAATAAAAATTTAATGTGTGCCTTGGGAACTACATTGACCAGATTTACTGTGAGAGAGCAAAACTGTTTTAAATATTGATAATATAATTTTGACAAGAGAAAATCATTATTTTTGATCGCATATAATTTTTATGCTAAAAATTAAGTGAGAATTTTAATTGGATAAATAAGCAAAAAGGTTTTTTCTGGTGAATGAGATAAAATCTAAGGTTTAATTGTATTCTGGCAAGGAAATAAAATAATGACCTAAAACTGCAAGGAGACTCAAAAATGATAATTTTGGTGAATGTTCTCCATTTTAAATAGAATGTGCTCCATGTAATAACTTACACCTATAAAGGAATTAGAGCAACACATTATTTACACATTTAATCTTATTTTGATTTACTCTAATTTGTCTGATACCAGCTGCCTGTTAGATGATAATTTAAAAATCTGCTGCTACCGTAATTGCTCTAGGAAACCTTCCTAATGATAATTTTATTCCCTAGAATAATTTAACTTTCCATTTTAAATGCACATCTAAACACTATAAAGTAGGTATTGGCAACAGAAAATGTTTATGTTCAGGCAGAATGATCATTTCCTTAATGGACAGTGACACGATGCTTCATATTTCATGGTTATGGCGATGGGCTAAAATTATTTTTACTACGTGTAACTTCTGTGTTTGTGGGTAACATAAACAAGGAGCTATAAGAGTTTTAAAATAAAATAAAAAAAATTCCCCAGAAGTACCATCATGGAGGCCAATTGAAGTTCTGGCTTTGTATTTTTTCAGTTCTTACCTGTGCTCCACTTTGACCCACTTGCCCAGCGCAGTAACACTGTGTAAGACCTACGCAGGTCCTTTTCCTGGAAAGGTGGAAGACATGGCAGGGTTACAGGTGTTGCACATTGAAAGATACAAACCGTCTTCCAGAGTGAGCTTTATACCACCGGTATGATGTCAGAAAGGAGAGAGGGTGATAAGGAATCTTCAAAAGAAACCATCTGTGGTGGAAATAATGAAGATGGTTCTTCCAGAAAAATATGCAGATGATGTTACCTCAAGCTCTCTACGTATTTGCTTCCAGTCACTATAGGATATGAAGATTTCACCTTTATTCACGCCAACGTTGAGGAAAGCGTGGGTTTTGGAGAAAAACAAATCCCCCATGATGGCACGTAATGAAATTCCAAGGTTGGAGTGCGGTGAAGAGGTAGGAGTTGTGGAGACATCCTGCTAAGGTATCCACACAAGGTATTTCAAGAAGTCGAGAGCCCAGACACTCTCAAGTCATCAGGGTTTATTTCAAGCGTGTTCCAGGCACCCCTGGGACTTGAGTTGCCCCTCCAATGTCTCTCACCCTAAATTTTTTCCTTTACTTGGAGTATCCAGCTCAGGTGATTATGGCCAAGTTGGTAGATCAGTTTATTCTGGGAATTCGACCTTGTAGATCAGAGCAGACCCTCTGGGGTGGGTGTGTGTTCCTTCAGAAAAAGCATGTTGCTCCTGGCACCCTGTGGGGCTTCCAGCCTCTGAAACAGGGAGAAACCCTCTGCTGTTGAGACTTTGAGGGAGAGTCTGTGACTCAACACCCATCAGTGCCCTGCTCTGTCCCTGACCACTATACCCACCATCCAAATGGCTTCTCAGCCAGGAGTCCTCAAAGACCTCATAATACTATGGAAATAAATAAGGTAAATATTTAGAAAATTACATCACATCAATGGAATATAAAGTAAGTAGATTTCATAGGAGAAAGAGCAACTTCCCTGTTGAGATGAATTAAAAAATGTTATCAGCCAGTTTTTGTAAGAATCAGATGGTACCTTCAAAATGGGTGATTGAAGAGAGCTTCATAGAGAAACAGCTGACAAAGTTACCATCAGGTACAAGAAAAGCCAGCACAGAATGGTGAAGGCCCCTTGTCATGGTTAGGGACACGTGTCAACTTGGCCAAGTTGTGGTATCTGTTTATCTGATTGGGCGAGTGCTGGCCTGTCTGTTGCAATGAGGACATTTCATAGGATTAGGTCATGATCACGTCAGCTGCATCCACAGCTGATTCCATTTGTAATCAGCCAAAGGGGAGTGTCTTCTGCAATTAGTGATGCTAAATCTAATCATGGGAAGCCTTTTAAGGAGGACTCAGAGGAGACAGGTTCCATTCCTGCTTTGGCTGGTGAGC
>PVIY010045435.1:0-19093 GCA_004026745.1 Myrmecophaga tridactyla | reverse complement strand
AAAGAAAAAACTCATACATGCCATACCCCTTACCCCTACCTCTCATTGACCACTAGTATTTCCATCTACCTAACTTCTTTTAACCTTTGTTGCCCCTATTTGTTTATTTGTTTATCCATATTTTTCACTCATCTGGCCATACCCTAGATAAAGGGAGCATCAGATACAAGGTTTTCACAATCACACGTCACATTGTAAAAACTATTATCATTATATAATCATCTTCAAGGCTATTGGAACACAGCTCTACAGTTTCAGGTACTTCCCTGCAGCCATGCCAATACACCATAAACTAAAAAGGGAAGATCTATATAATGCGTAAGAATAACCTCCCAGATAACCTCTTGACTCTGTTTGAAATCTCTCAGCCATTGACACTTTATTTTGTCTCATTTCTCTCTAACCTCCTTTTGGTCAAGAAGGTTTTCTCAATCCCTTGATGCCGGGTCCCAGCTCATCCTGGGATGCCAGGGAGATTTACACCCCTGGGAATCATGGCCCACATAGGCAGGGAGGACAGTGGGTTCACTCGCCCTGTCGGCTTATTTAGACTTTTTGATCTAGTGACTGATACATATTTTTAATCCTTGGGAAGTAAGGACAAACAGTCTGCAATTATATTGCTGATCAATTGGGTGGGGAGGGTGAGGGAGAGAGTGAACGAGGTGTAGGAGGTAGGATTTATTTATCAGTTTTTCAATAAAGCCATTGAGAAAAGTACATGAAGATGAATGGGCCAAATATGGAGAAATAAAGAATGAGGGGGGAATATTTGATAATGATAAAACTGAATGAAACTTACGAATGTTATAGTGATGAGAACAGTTGTATTTTGTTTTGTTTTTAAGTAACATTTTGTCTAGGGGAAAAAAATCCAAATATTAGATTCTATGAACAAAATTCACCATTAGTTTCCTTTAGCACTGATTTAAAAATGTTTTTTATCAACTCTCTTTTGCCTGATAGATAGAGCTGGAGTTTAACTGTTTCCAGTTTTCTGAGGTGTCGCTGGCTGCAGAAGGCAAGGCGGAGAGCAGAAGGCAAAGCCCCTCCAACCTGCAAGGTTTTGCAGCATGGCTAAATAAGCTTTCTCAAAAGTTTCAGACAAGTTTTATTTAATTCTTTTACTTGTAAGCCATTATTACAACAGAATATTATACTCAAAGCATCACACTTAAATATTATCAGCCGAGAAAAGATTTTTGCTGAAAGAAAACTTAATGAGAGATTATCTTCAAATAGATGCCGTATACAAAAGCTGTTTTTTGTTGTTGTTTTGCTTTTTCGTTTTCATGAGAAGTATGTGAGAACTAATAGTGGTTGCATGCTTGCACATACACACATACATGTTAAGCCACTAGGCTTTTATTAAGGATTGGTATATAAGCTAAAGAAACATATGACTGAAAAATAAATCTTCCCTGATGATGTGATCATTACTCTGAGAAGTGATAATAGCTTTTTATATTTAGCAAGATGGTGACTGAGCCAATTCCTTGGTCCAGAAATCATTGAAAGCCTGATCAGCAGTTCTGACCATCCCTGCAAAGAGGATTTCACTGAATCACAGAGAAAGGTTCATTAGTTAATAAGAAAATAATAAAAAATAACGTAAAAGAAGGCTAGGGTGGAGGTAAGAAATGGGAATTTAATGCTTAAATTCTACAGAGTTTGTTTAGGGTGATGAAAACATTTTGCTAATGGAGGTAGTGAGTGACGGTAGCACAGTATTGCGAATGTAATTAACAGCTCTGAATTATATATTTGAATATGGTTAAAAGGAGAAAGGTGGATATATATTGCTAGAATAAAAATTTTAAAAAGACAAAACATAGGACTGTACAACACAAACACGGGACCCTGATGTAAACCATGGCCTATAGTTAACAGTTTAATTATAATAATATGCTCTCATCCATTATAACAAATGTACCACATTAATGCAAGATGTTAATAAGGAGGGTGGGCTGGTGTGGGAATATGGGAATTCTGTACTTTCTGCATGATTTTTCTGTAAAACTACAACTTCTTTTACACACACACACACACACACACATACCCACACAGAATGTCAGGTCCCACTTGCAGAGTTTCTAATTCAGCAGGTCCGAGGTGTGGCTTGAGAATTTGCATGAAAAAAAGAAAAAAAAAACAGGACCTAAACACTTTTAGAATAAAATCTCCCCTGTGGTAAATAGATTTGCAAACCTGCTGTTGCTAAATTGAGTTTCAAGAAAAAACAAAAAGGATGGTGATGTTTGTCCAAGTCTGTGATAAACTAAAATAATCAAGGTAAAAACTTTCAGTGCGTGAACTTTATGTTATGTGAATTATATCTCAGTAAAGATGTTTTCTAAAAAGAGGGAAGAAAAGAAAACATTAAATTTAAGGACCTCTTTACAATTATGTACATTCCTTTGTATAATGATCTCTACTCGGTACTTGACATTGCCTTTCTTTTGTCCTCTGATCTGTGTGAATGCATTATAACTTGAAAGTCTCTTTTGGAATAGGCAATAGGGACCAAACAGAGATGTGCTTTCTTAATCCTAATTTGCATAGTTCTTATTTTCCCAAAGAATCGTCATGCAAACACTGATCAAAGAAGGTGGATTCTTTTTTTTTTTTTGACAATACTAAGAAATCATTAGGGATGCATTCCCTAACATAATACTTTTAAGCATACTTCACAATTCTGAAGGAATTGTAACAGAGAAATCAGGATTTAAGGGATGATCTTAATTACTAAATCGTTACATAAATATTTCTTTTTGCTTTTTGGCATATAGGAGTAGACAGGGAAATACCTGAAATCTCTGAATCGTAATCCAGCTGCCTTGATCTCTGATAATGGTTGTACAACCCTTATCTTCTGCCCCTGTGATTACAAAAACCTTGTAACTAACCTTCATCTGTACCCAGTTATCCAGTGTTTCAATTTCAGAGTCACTAAAGACAGCCCCTAATGTTTGTTAATGAAGGGTTTTGGGTCAGCCCTGAACTATCCCACCCCAAGTCCCAAACAATCGTGATGACCAAGACTGGATCTGACAAAAGTTGGCCCTCCTGACAGTAGCTTAGACTTCAACCTACATGCCACTTAACCCTCACTCCACCATTTTCTTTCATACATTCAGTGACTAAGCATGTAATCAATCTGCGCATGTTCAATAATTAGATTACCTCTAACTACATCATCTGGGGCCACTGTGCTCATTATCCTAAACCCTGCCCAACCTCAGATGAAAGGAATTTGATGATAAATTTTGAGTTGAACAAATGCAATTTTATCCTGCTTGGGTGTGTTCTCCCTAAATCTATATTAGCTTACTGAAAAAAAATGAGCTAGGATTTTTTTTTGAGAATACATTCTCAAAATTCCTCTTAAAATGGCCTAACTAGATAGGTTAAGTTACATAAACTGAGCAATGTACCTGGTAATAAAACTTATATGAAATATAATAAAATTAAAAGTATGCTAATGCTTTGAACATACTCTATTTAAGAAATCAGTTGTTTAGTAGAAACAGAAATATGTTTATAAAATTGATTACCTAGATTTCAAAGAATCTGGCTTTTGGTTACTTAGCCATATGTTACCTCAGTATGTGAAAGAATTTGAATTTGTAGTAACCATGTTAACGTCAATCAATATATTGTTGTTACTAAATGTTGTCATGAATAGAAAAGACATAAGTCATAGCTTCAAAGAGTTTATATTCTAGTTCAAATATACTTGTACCAGGGCATAGTGTGAGACAGTTGTAATGAAGGAATAAAGACAATGGAATAAAATAAATATAAAGCAGACAAATAAAGCATGGCCTAAGAAGTCCTCATAGAAGAGATGACATGTGTAAGACCTTTAAATAAGAAAGTAGCATTTAAACAAATTGAACTTTGAACTAGTTTTTAGAAACCACAACTTTTGTGAACTAACATACTCCTGGCATTATTTAGCAGTTGGGAATAATGTTGAGAAAAATTTGAGGTTTTTTCTGGGTAGAAACCCCTTAAATACTAAAAAAAAACCGATTATATTTTAAACTTGGGGCTTTTCTGACCTCTGAAGGTAGTGCTGAATTGGACTGAGAGATTTTAGGTATATTATAAAGTAATCATTTATGGGTTCTGAGTATTAAGTATATAGATGGCTGGCTGTGTTCCAAACCCAAGCGTAAATTTCTTCCTTCTTCCATTATTTTGTAGTATCTCTCTTTCACCTGTCATGAACACTGCTATTGGAAGGAAGTATGCACCCCCCAAAATAAAATAAAATAAAATAATGTGGACATCAGAATAACATCCTTTCGCTAATGTTTACATTGGCATTATCCTTTATTTCAGAAAACAAGTCTTCTCACCATTAAGGGAAAAACTGTTAACAAATAATTTGTTCTTTCACCTTGTATAAGTAAGGTGCTAAAATAGTTTAACTTATTGCATAGGAGGTGTTTGGGAAATACTACAGTGGTTTAAAGATATTACAGGATAGAAAGTTGTTGCTGGTTAAATTTGTATAGGTAAAATATTATTCATATATGTAGAGATTGTATAAATTCACAAAAATGTTACAACATTCTCAGCGTGCATGTTATAACCTGATACTAATCTGCCTGATGTTAAGCAATGGTACCCTGTTGTTACTCATGGTTTTATTCTTAAAAGACTACCAATAATAAAAACAGCCATACTGCCAGTTGCACTGCTTTGCTCTAAGAGTATATGTGCTCAGCTATAGGTCCGAGTTCCATCTATAACAAGGAAAGACTTCAGAAGAAAGGTTGGACAAATATATATGTTATATTTTATCTGTTAAATAATAAAACTCTGGTAAATGTATAAAAGTGAAACAGAACAAAACCTCTGCTATGGTTTCTTAATATAAAGCAACTGTCTAATGTTTTTTATTTCTGAAAGAAGCTTTATTTAAAAATGCTTATAAAAATTAAAGTTCAGATTGTAAGCATTAACTGTTATCATTAAATTCTGAGGTGCTTTACTCTTTGTATAGCCCAGTAGTTCCCTGGAACTTTGTCCATGTGACACCAGAAACTCAGATTTGGTCCTCCAGCTCTGAAAGTTAGCATGGGTCCACACAGCAATGGTTTAAAAGAAAAAAAAAAAAAAAAACTGAAAGAGATCAAATTCCAACTAAAGATGTGATGAAACTGGTCTGGTTAAAACTAAGGTAAATCAAGATACAAGTTAAAGAATAATATTGTCTATATTTTAAAGCTTTAACTTTTGTGTGAGATAAAAGAAAAATGTTTATTTTGTCCAAAATTTGCACTAATTTAATCTGTCTAGTCAGTTAAACAACCTAATTCAGCTTTATTTGACATAGAACCTGGAATAAGGAACAAAATCTTAATGTTGTATACAAGTTAATATTATGCAATGATGCATTTCAGAGTATTTGGGGCAGAAAATGAAAAAGTGTTTGCAATGCCCTTTGAGGGACTGGGAAAGATAGAACTATTAAGCTTCCCTACCTGGGAATTCCTGACATTTTTTTAAAGCAAAAGGGGCTCCCAATTTAATAAGCCAAGGCCTCAATTTTGAGGCTTGCCCCTCATGAAATTTATTTCTATAATAGTAAACTGAACCTACTTAGGATTAGTGCCTAAGAGCCATCGCTAGAAAACCTCTGATGTTGCTCAAATGTGGTCTCTCTCTAAGCCGAACTCTGAGCTTTCCCCCAACGTGGAACATAATTTCCAGGTGTAAGGCTGGCATTGGCAGCAGGAAACATAACTGGCCCTGGCACTGTGAGACATAAGTTCCAAGAATGAGCCTGGCCCTGACATCATGGATGAACTGATGAAAAAGGGAAAAGAAATAAAGTTTCAATGGCTCAGAGATTTCAAGTCGAGTCGAGAGGTAATTCTGGAGGGTATCCCTTATACAGGTTTCGGCCAGGTATTGCAAACTGCCACAATATGGCAAAACCCAACCAAAAGTGTTTCTGGAAACCCCTGAAAGATATCCTGTGCCCTATAAATTTTTACTTATTTTGTTTTTCAGACACTTGAAACCTCCAGATTGTTCCAATGCCAGAGAAGCTCTGAAACCTAGAGATACTGGGCTCTCCAAGAATAACAACTGGTGCTCAGTATATACTTGGAGGAGCTGAGTGTGAGGACACGAATGGACATTTGTACACTGGTGTTTCTGGCGGCAGTGATCGTGATTCTCAATGATTGGGGTGGCCTCAGGGTACAATAACTGAGGAATGGAAGGGGGAACTAGGGTATATTCATACAATGGACTACTGAGCCTCTGCAAGAAGGAGTGAAGTTGTGAGGCATGCAACTAGATGAATGAACCTTAAGAGCTATAGGTTGAATGAAATGTCAGGAACAAAAAGACATATTATCATGCTTCAATTATATGGACTAATTATAATATAAAAATTTGGTGAACTAAGAGCATGGGTTATCACATTGGGGGTTATCGTAAAAGGGTCCTAGGTTGTAAGCTCTTACAGCAGTCACATATATTCAGGAGGTGTAGCTGTTAATTCATAATTGAGCTGTTTGTATATAACCTGGTCTTTCCCAGAAACTTCAGGTATTTATATGACACCTGATACTCAGAATCAGAGCTCTGAAGCTATGAAAGTCAGCAGTACCCCATACAGGAACTGTTTAAAAAGATGAAAAAGTGATCAGACATAGAGTAGAAACAGGAATGAAGCTGTTCTGGATAGGACTAAAGTATATCAGAAGATTGGGTAAAGGATGATAGCATCCATATCTTAAAACTTCAACTTCTCTGTGAGGCTAAAGGGAGAGATATTTATTTGGTACAAAATTTATATTTTGGGTAGTATATTTCCTAATTTAACTTGTATGGTCAGTTGAGTTGAACACCATAAGTACAGGGAATCTTGAACAGGGCATGAGATTTTGTTGGTTTGTCCAGGTTAGTGTGATACCCTGATAAATCCCAGAGTGATCTGGACAGTGAATAAAGAAGTATTTGCAGGGTCTCCTTAGGGAAATGGGGAGAAAGGGGTAGAAATGCAACTTCCCCATTTGGAGAATTTCTGATATTCTCACAAGCAGGGGGGACACAACCAAATCAATAGGCTGAGCCCCCGATCTTGGGGTTGGCCCCTATGAAACATTTCTGCAAAGGATAGGCTGAGCCTGCTTAAAATTAGGCCTAAGAGTCACACCCAGAGAACCTCTTTTGTTGCTCAGATGTGGCCTCTTTCTCTAGGCTGACATGGCAAGTAAACCCACTGCCCTCTCTCTCCCACATGGGATTGACTCCCAGGGGTGTAAATCTCCCTGGCAACATGGGACAGAGATCCTGGGATGAGCTGGGACCTGGCATCAAGGGATTGAGAAAACCTTCTTGACCAAAAGGAGATTAGAGAGAAATGAGACAAAATAAAGTGTCAATGAGAGATTTCAAACAGAGTCAAGAGGTTATCGGGGAGGTTATTCTTACACATAATATAGATATCCCTTTTCAGCTTATAGTCTATTTGAGTGGCTACAGAGAAGTACCTGAAACTTTAGAGCTATGTTCCAGTGGCCTTGTTTTTTGAAGATGATTGTATAAAGATATAACCTTTATAATGTAACTATGTGATTGTGAAAACCTTTTATCTGATGCTACTTTTATCTAGAGTATGGAAAGATGAGTAAATAATATGGATTAAAAAAATCAAATAATAGGGGAAACAAAAGTTAAACTCTACTGGAAAGATGGAAATACTAGTTAGTGGCCAATGAGAGGGAGGGGTAAAGGGTATGGTATGTATGAGTTCTTTCTTTTTTCTTTTTATTTCTTTTTCTGGAGTGATGCAAATGTTCTAAGAAATGATTGTGGTGAGAACGATGCGATGATATTGTGAGCCACTGATTGTACACCACGTATGGAATATTTGTATGTTAAGAATGTTTGTGTTTGTATGTTGTTTCATCAATAAAAATATTTTAAAAAAAAAAGAATAACAACTGGTTTAACTGGTCTCATCAGTTTATCCCTTTACCCCTGAATAACAGCATCCCTTTTCAGCCTTGAAGCAATTAGACGAGTCATTGCCAAGATACCCCTGAAAATTGAGAGAGAATTATCAACTGAGAGGGAGGAACTATAACTGAGAAATCAAAATTTAAGGGATGATTTTGCTTACTGAATCATTATATAAATATTTCTTTTTGCTTTCGGAGTAGACAGGGAAATACCTGAAATCTCTGAATCGTAATCCAGCTGCCTTGATCTCTGATAATGGTTGTACAACCCTTATCTTCTGCCCCTGTGATTACAAAAACCTTGTAACTAACCTTCATCTGTACCCAGTTATCCAGTGTTTCAATTCCAGAGTCTTGTAATCACTAAAGACAGCCCCTAATGTCTGTTAATGAAGGGTCTTGGGTCCACCTGGAACTACCCCGCCCCAAGTCCCAAATAATCTTGATGACCAAGACTGGATCTGACCAAAGTGGGCCCTCCTGACAGTAGCTTAGACTTTAACCTACATGCCACTTAACCCTCACTCCACCATTTTCTTTCATACATTTAGTGACCTAAGAATGTAATTAATCTGCGCACACTCAGTAATTAGATCACCTCTAATTATAGCATCTGGGGCCACTGTGCTCATTATCCTAAACCCTGTCCATCTTTTCTCCGATAATACTACCCGAATTACAGACAGATTTTGGGCCACTAGGCCATTTGCTCTCCTACTATGCATCTAATAATAAACTCTTTCTGTCTTTGAAACCCCGGTGTC
Source organism: Myrmecophaga tridactyla (assembly GCA_004026745.1). NCBI lineage: Eukaryota > Metazoa > Chordata > Mammalia > Pilosa > Myrmecophagidae > Myrmecophaga > Myrmecophaga tridactyla. Next base: position 10,338 of record PVIY010045435.1, on the reverse strand, counting down.
TGAGGCTACCGAGCACGCTGGCCACAAGTATCTACAGCCTTTGTCTGTTAATAGAATCTATCTGGTGTATTATAGATACTAACAAGGAAATACTTTTTAAAAAACATTTTCACATATTAAAGGCTTTTTTTAAGTATTTTTTTTAAAGTGTACATATAAAGGCATTAAAAATATTAAATAACATTTTAGGAAGGACAAAAACTAGCAGAAAAATACTTTTGCCCTCTAGGTTATCTGCAATGAAAGGTTGGATAGAAATAAGTATTATTTTATTTCATTTATGTCATTATTGGTGACAGTGTAACAGATGGAAACTAGCTATGGATAATTCCACAGTGACAACAAAGATTGAAACAATTTATCTCTCCAAAATTAGGTACTTTGTTTTAGAGTGAGTTGATTCATATTTCACAGTAAGAATAAAGGCAAAAATAAGGACATTCTTCTGAAGCATAATAAAACAAAATTAGTTTTAACCAAAAGTTTAAAACTTAATTCCATTCTTCTTTTCTCTTGGGAGTAAACTTCTATCCTGGAAGCAAATGTTTTGGTGCTAAGCGTGAATGTGAGAGCTACAAAACAAAATTGTGGGCCTCCTAATAGTGACGCCAGATGAACCAATCCAGCAGAAAATGAACTCATACATTTCCTTTCAGATAAGATGAAAAGAACAACTGTGCAATTATTTCTTCCACTTAGCACAGGGTTTCTACCATACTTTGCCCAGGTCTCTGCTCAAATACTTCTTCCTCAGAGACAGGTCTTCTCAGACTCCCACATCCAGCTTTATTTTTCCTTCATAGCACTTATCTTCCCCTAGCATTATATATTTCTTTTTTGTATTGTCTGTCTCCTCTACTACAATGAAGACTCTATGAGGGCAGTGATTTTGTTTACTGCTATATCCTTATTGCTTTTGATAGGTGTTCAATAAATATTTGTTAAATTAAGGAATAAGGACAGGGTGGAGTAATGTTCGGGCAGCCAGGAGGCTTGGAGGTATTTCCCCAACAAGCCCACTGGTACTGGGGGAGGAAGGAGGAGACAAGGGCACCGTAGGCATGTGTCCAGGGTGCTGCCCTGAGGGTCACTGAATTAATGGGGTAAACAGACACAGGGCGTACTGGCTGGCCCTTGCGTCAGCTGTACTTGGCACAACCCCTCAAGTTGTGAGGTTCCTAATTCTGAGGCAGCCCTCGGGAGCTCTTTCATTTTATGGGTCACTTCTTTCCATCTTATTCCTTTTTATCTAAAACAAATGTTGGGGTTGGGGGGAGGCGCATGGTTCAGGAAGCGAACCCAAGTCTTCTGTATGGAAGGGGAGCCTTCTACCACGGAACCACCCGCGCCTATGTCCTTTCATTTGAAGAACGGAACTGAAGGGGGCATAGTTGAGATCCGTGTAGAACTTTGTGGCAGAGGTGCCAACGTAGGTTTGGATGGGTTAAAGCAGAGCCCGAGCCCCAGCTTTTGAGGACATGTAGCAAGGGAGACCAGGCCATCCAGAGGATGGAGCTGCTGACGGATAAGGTCCCTTCCAGCTACTCAGTAACTACGTCCTTCCTCTTAGCAGCTGCTAACGTTGAGATTTGCGCTGTACAGCTGCAGCACCCACCGTGTTTTACGTTTTTGTTTGTTTACATGGCTATTTTTATATAAATATAAAATTTTATATATAATACATAAAAACAATATACAATTGAAAGATTTTTTAAAAGAGGAAAACCACCCATAATCCCCCACGCCACCAAAGCTTTTAAATTTTTGAGATCTTCATGTTTGAAATTCTCTCAAAACTAATATGACTTTAATATTTCTCATTTTGGGTACAGAACTGAAAATGATTACTTTATATATAACTTGGCCTCTAAGTCATGTACAATGATTTAAAAACCAAATGAATGTGCCCATATAAAACAAAATCCACTCTCTAAATGACATAATAAAATTACCATAATGAAATAGACCCCTATTCTAATGGCCTGAATATTTGTAATTAGTTTTCAGTCAGTATACTCAAACTGAATCTGTGAATCTAAAATTAACACATTAATTTACCAAATGGACCCAAAGAGAATGCAAAAATTTATCTTTGCTTGAACATAAGTCAAACTTCTTTTTTCTTCCAGCACTGTATGAAATAATTTGAACATAATTAGAAATCAGTAATTTGAAATAATCAAAACATATATATATTATAAAACCACTGAATCTTTTTTTTTTATTGTTATAGCTTCATTGACCAGCAGAGGGCCTGACATACCAGCAGCACTTAATAAGTACTGAAAAAATAAATCACTATTAGAATTCATTCCTCTTTGGGGTTCTATCCTTATCACAAATATCATTATGAAGAAACAAATGAAAGTGCCAAAATGTTTACTTACATAGTTAGGCAGCAGTTTAAAGTAATTCTAACATATTTTTCCAAGGCATTGCTTTGCAAATTCATATTTTAGTTTAAGAACAAGTAGAGGAGTTGGGTACTGAAACTGATTTACACGCAAACCACCACCACCCCAAAATCACATCAGACTAAAGCACAAAATAGGGCAATGCAATGGTGGCTCAGTGGCAGATCCTTCCCTGCCGTGCCAGAGGCCCAGGTTTGATTCCTGGAGCCTGCCGATGTAAAAAAAGAAAGGCACAAAATAACTGGCTTAAAAATAATAAAATATGTTGACTTTAAAACCTTATTTTTAAAAGAAAATAAAAGTTGCTATTAGGATTTTTGTGTGTATGTGAGTGATTGATATGAGATTTTAAGGCTTTCATTTTCAAATATAAAAGTTTAGTGTTCCATTATCCAATCTGCAGTACACCTAGGTATAAGCGCAAGCCCTGGAAATTAAAAGACACCCACCAAACACATAAAGGAATCATAATTTAAGCAATAACAAGTTTAAATGTAGGAAGGGCTGAGAAAATTTTATGGGTTAGATTATGCTCCTCTATAGAATTGCATTAATTTGTTCACCCTGAAAACCTAACACTATTGTCTGTTGCATGGTATTTGGAATAAGGCGGATCCATAGTCAACTAAAAAAGAAAATTTAATTGGTAATAGAGAGAATTAGTAATTCAGCTGGTTCATTTCTAGTAGAACGCTATGGCCTACTAAACTCCAGAAAAAGTTTAGAAATGGCTCCAGTATACCAAATAAGCTTCACAAATGAACATGAAAATATTGTCTCCAAATGTTTTTTAAGCAGAGCCTTTTACCAAGGAACCAACAACATGCATTGCTCATGGATTAAATGAATCAGCACTATTAATACTTCTGGCTTGATATAATATTGTTCATTGTTATATGGCTGAAAAAAACAGATACTTGAAAGCTAGTATTAGGTTAATCTATGCTCTAGGTCTGCACATAAATTGTTAGGGTTCCAATATCCATAGCTGAAGGGGGAGATCAATACTATTATGGAAGCAGCTATATGTTATCAATTCCATGTGACATGCTTGATTTCTAGGTCTTTTTTTCAGTCAGCATATACACTTCTCATTCCTTTTGATGTACACCACCAATGTGAGAATTACATACACACACATGTGCAGTTTGATGCATATTAGCTAAAAAGTGTACATTTTCAGTGTTCATGATAAATGCAGGTATTTGTTAAGTTTTATGGTTATTTATAAGGAAAATATGAACATACCCATTATTCTGTTTGAGTGGGAAATGGCACATTCCCTCAAGGAAGTTTAACTGAAAAGAATTTAATAAAGAAACTATTAAGGGTTTAAGGTAACCAACAAGGGATGGGGAGGCACCAGGGGCTGACCTCTGCAGGAAGTCACCGCTTTCTCAGAATGGGAGGGGCAGGTGGAGGCACCAGTGTTAACTACAGCTGAAGATTGCCTTCTTCCCTCCTTGCAATTCTGTGAACAGTTGGACTGCCAGGCCCCGTGTACCTCGGCTGCAGCTTCTGAAAAATTTGGATGGGACCTTTCGACAGTCATAGATTTACATATACATGTGTGTATTCGCTCTCACATACATGTACTATATTAGTTTTTTATGCAGCTGTAACAAATTACTGCAAACTTCATGACTTAAAACAACCCAGATTTACTATTTTAGGCAGGAGACTGACACTGGTCTCAAGGTGTCGGCAAGGCTAGGTTCCTTTCTGGAGGCTCTAGGGGAGAATCTGTTTTCTTGCCTTTTCCAGCTTCTGGGGGTTCCTGCATTCCTTGGCTCATGGGCTCTTTCCTCTATCTGCAAAGCCAGCAATACCACATTTCTCTGACCCTTCTCCTGACCACGTCTTCATTTTTAAAGATTCGTATAATTAGGTTGGTCCCACATAGATAATTAGGGTGTTCTCCCATCTCAAAGTCTCTTCCCTGAATCACATCTGCAAGGTCCCTTTCACCCTGCTAACATATCCACAGATTCCAGGGCTTAGGCAAAGACATACACACATCATCTGGTTATTTGGAGCACATCTCCCTCTCTCCCCACCAGATTAGGTAAGAATGTAGAGCCCACACTTCCTTCATTTTGAATCCTGCTTGGCATACATATTAAAGGACTAACTTTTTGGTTGATAAACAGACCTCATTTCCTTAACACCTGAAAGGGGAACTAAGTTTGTAGAGTCTGTTATGTTCAACTGATGTTGCCATTGCGTGATGGTGGGGATGGATTGTTGAAATGTGCGCTGCAGCCGGGAGGACGGACCCTCCCCCAGAAAGAAGGGAACTTTGATAAAGTTATCCAGGTCCCAGGAAGCTCCTCTCGGTCCCTAGCCAGTTCCCAGAGGACCACCTGGGCCCAATCACGTAAGCTGATTGGAATCCGGCCACTACTGTGTAAAAACATCCTATAAACTGCACGTAAGCAGCTAGAAAGAAGAGGAGGAGAGGACAGAAAGAGAAAGGAGAGGACATCACCTGAGAGGAGAGGAAGATGCTCTGCTCGGGACTTTTCCAGTCGGACCCTGAAAATGCTGACTCCGGGATTCCCCAGTGCTCCTCTTTGGGTGCTGGTGCTGTCCCGCCTGGTGATATTTCATTTCTAACAATTTTTTTATTGCTTTCCTAATAGATTCTGTTTTTATATCACCGAAGTCTGTGTTGTCCACAAATCCGTGCCTCTAAATTAAATGGCCACAAATATCACGTTGCCTTTCATGTAACAATACCAAACAAACAACAGACAATAGGCCAAAGGCCAGTTTTCTTGTATCTTTTTTTTCAACCTTCAGTTTGTGGCCTGCACACAGTAAACAATGAGTAACTTGTGTTTACTACCCATCTTTACAAGGACTATAATCTCTTTGCCTGGATACCCAGAGGCTATTACCCAGTACATCAGCGCCACCTGCTGGACACAGGCATCAACCACACCCCTTTCAAACAGGAGGCAGCTACTGGCCTGCAGCTGAGCTCTTGATAAAAATGAAAACCTAATCCATGGAGGTCTTGATACTCTCTGGCCTGATGTCCATATTGTGGGACAGGTCACCTTATATGTGATGACTACAACTGTAGAAAGAGGCCACCGGATGATGAAATGGACTAATGTGTTGGAGGGTGCAGCTGGCCTGGCCTTAGCGTCATCTCAGTTTTGCATAAAGGAGAAGCAACTCCCCCTTTGAAGGAAACTTTATCATCCATTCTGCAACCTGAAACAAAGCTTCTGGCTAAGGAGAGCCCTATTTTTACAGAGATTCCCCCTAAATATCTGAACCCGGTTCACTTTTGGTTCAGCCAAGCTACAAACTGATGGTGGCCACTGTGCTACTGTTGCTTTGAGTCTCGGCACAAGCTCTGCAAAATATGGTCGCTGAGATCAGTGGGGCAGAACTCAAGGCCATTCTGAAAGCTCTGGTCAATAGAGCTAAGGGGTAGATTGTTGGGAGGATAAATCCAGCATGGGCCTGAGTGTCCCTGCACACTCCTGCTGGGTAGGGCAAGATTACAAGGCTCTGACTACTCTTTACTCTGGGTCAAGGGTTGTGTTTGCAGGAAACAAAGATCAGCCTTGCTCACCATTCACTATACAAGCAGTAGATTCCCCCAAACTCAGTGTTCCTTGACTATGATACAAAACTACTGCATGAACAGCACCCATCTAGACCCAGCTGTGTTGGCCCCATGGTACTTGGGAACACGGGACACTGACACCAGCACCATGTTCATGCCTGTGGTACAGTGAGTGGTGCAGTGAGTAATAAAGTCCTCTGTCTCTGACCCCGGAGTCTCCTGTCTTCTGCCAGCATCCATAAAACAGTAACGGATAACTTGTTAGCTTATAAGTAGAGTAAAATCCCAGACCCTTCGCAGCCCCTGACTACATGAAGACTGACATAAGAGTAAAAGTTCTGTTGTTTCCAAAGGTCTTTGACAAGAATGTTCTAGGTGTCTGGCATTTAGCTACTTCGTATGCCTAATATTTGTGCTTCCCTAGATCATTTTGCTCTGATGCAATAATTCAGTTGCCCATTCTTTGACTATTCCAATCCCCTCAAAAAATATTTATCTTGCACAAGACACTCTTACCAGTCTTTAATACCAAAAACAGTGACAACAGCGGCTAATACTGTATGGTGTGAGATATTGTCCTAGACTTGAGACATTGTTCTATGCACTAGTGTGCTGGTTTGAAAGGTAGTATGCCCCCTAAGAAAAGCCATGTTTTGATATAAATCCCATTTCATAAAAGTAGAATAATCCTTATTCAATACTGTATATTTGAAACTGTAATGAGATCATCTCCCTGGTTGATGTGATTTAGTTAAGAATGGTTGTTAAACTGGATTAGGGGATGACGTATCTCCACCCATTTGAGTAGGTCTTGATTAGTTTCTGAAGTCCTATAAACAGAGCCGCTGCCAGTCTGGACTGGGAGATTCAGAGAAGGGACACATTGGAGGAAAAATAACTTCAGAGGCAGAACCATGGAGGCTGAGGTCTGAAGTCAAGAAGCCTCGGGCCAGGAGAGCAGACCCACCCAAGCCTATGTAGAGGGTGAGTTTGCCCCAAAGGCAGAGAATGGGCCTTCCACCTCATTGCAGTGGAAGAGTCATGCCACCTCAGGCCTTGGAGAGTGTGAAGCACGTTCCTTGGGGTTTGGGGAGAGCCTGGCTGCCACCACATGGAGGGGCTGAGCATGTGCCCCGGAGATGGCAGAGAGCCCGGGTACAGCCCCAGTGCTTGGAGAGGGTGGAGCAGAGAGAAAGGTGGTCTACCCAATATCCCCCAAGGTTGCATTCAGAGAAAGGCAGGTGTAGGCATTTGGAAAGGGTGGGACTGTCACTTTCTAAAGCCCTGAGGATAAATGACTCTCAGACTTTGAAATCTAATGGACTTTGCCCTGCGGGTTTTCGAAACTGTATGGGTCCGGTGACCCCTGTGTTCCTTCCTCCCTATGGAAATGTGTATATGTATCCTATGAATGTTCCTCCTTTATATGTTGGCAGCAAATAACTTGTTATGAGTTTTCAAAGGTCCAGAGCAAGTGAAGAGAATTTTGTCTTAGGACAGACCATGCCTGTAACTGATTTGATGAGATTTTATACTGTCTTTAATTTTATACTTCATTTGTATTGCTGCTGAAAGGTTTAAGGATTTCTGATATTGTTATGAAATTAATGTATTTTGTATATGGAAAAAACATGTCTTTTTTAGGGGTCAGAGGGTGGAATGTGCTGGTTTGAAAGGTAGTATGCCCCCTAAGAAAAGCCATGTTTTGATATAAACCCCATTTCATAAAAGTAGAATAATCCTTATTCAATACTGTATATTTGAAACTGTAATGAGATCATCTCCCTGGATGATGTGATTTAGTTAAGAATGGTTGTTAAACTGGATTAGGGGATGACATGTCTCCACCCATTTGTGTGGGTCTTGATTAGTTTCTGAAGTCCTATAAAAAAGGAAACATTTTGGAGAATGAGAGATTCAGAGAGAGCAGAGAATGCTGCAGCACCACGAAGCAGAAAATCCAGCAGCCAGTGACCTTTGGAGATGAAGAAGGAAAACGCCTCCCGGGGAGCGTCATGAAACCGGAAGCCAGGGGAAGAAGCTAGCAGATGATGCCGTGTTCACCATGTGCCCTCCCAGTTGAGAGAGAGAAGCCCTGACTGTGCTTACCATGTGCCTTTCCAGATGAGAAAGAAACCCTGAACTTCACTGGCCTTCTTGAACCAAGGTATCTTTCCCTGGATGCCTTTGATTGGACATTTCTATAGACTTGTTGTAATTGGGACATTTTCTCGGCCTTAGAACTGTAAACCAGCAACTCATTAAATTCTCCCTTTTAAAAGCCATTCCGTTTCTGGTATATTGCATTCCGGCAGCTAGGAAACTAGAACAACTAGATACCATCTTTAATATGCAAAATAAACCTCTGAAAGGAATACTATTACCTCCAATAGACAGATGAGGAGATTGAGGTAAAAGCCCTATAAGTAGTCAGGGGTGGAACTGGGATTCAAACCCAAGCAGCCTTGGTTTACTCCTCGTTTTTAACCACTGCATTATGTTCCCTTTCAGTATGGTCTTGTACTCCCAGGGTCATAATGAACCATGAAGGTCTAGAAATCTTCATCTAAAGTCTTAGGAAAATAACTCAAGTCAAATTTTAACAAATTTTGACTTTCAACATTTTTTTTTTCTTTTTTTTGGAGGATGCATGGTCCAGGAATCAAACCCGCTTGGAAGGCCAGCATTCTACCACTGAATCACCCGTGCACCCGACTTTCAACATTTAAAAAACTACATTTTGACAATATGTATTTGTTAGGCAATTAAACAATCTTCTACTTTGCTTTGATATTTTCTGTCTGGGCATGGTATAAATCCAATTTAAGTTTTCATACTCTGTAGTAGTTTCCTGTTACTGCTGTAACAAATTATACTCAAACTTAGTTGCTTAAAACAATGGGCTGACAGGGCTGTATTTCCTCTGGCGGTTCTAAAGGAGAATCTGTTTCCTTGCCTTTTCTAGCTTCTAGAGACTGCCTACATACTTTGGCTCATGGCCCCTTCCTCTAGCTTCAAAGCCAGCTGTGTCACATCTTTAAATCTCTCCCTCAGGGTGCACGGGTAGTTCAGTGGTAGAGAGCTTGCCTGCCATGTAGGAGACCCGGCCCAGGCACCCAAAAACAAAACAAAACAAAAGAAATCTCTCCCTCTCTTTCCCTCATTCCAATCATCCCCCTTGCCCCACTCTGATTCTCCTGCTTCCCTCTTTCCCTTATAGAAACTCTTGTGATTACATTGTGCCCACTCAGATAATCTAGAATGATCTACCCATCAAAAACTCCTTAACTTAGTCACATTGCAAAGTCCCTTTTGTCATGGAAGTTATATTCATGGATCCTGGGGATTAGGGCATGACATCGGAGGTATATACAGTAGTATTTTGTCTGCTGTACACTTTAAGCAGTTATCTCTTCCTGCAGTATGGAAAACAAGTACCTGGATTGAAGACTTAACCCAGACCCATTCACCAGACAATTAGTAATACACTGCATCTTGGCTTTAAGGTTGGAGCCCTAAGAGCATTTTACTTTTCAATCAAAGAGAATTGTTCTTCTGAAGTACCTGTGGGAAAAAACTTTAACCACTGTAATAACATAATAGAGTAATTGTTTGAAAATGTACCTGAAGTCGTGCATTCATAAGCATGAACTCCTGTTGAGTTTTCAGGTTTTCATTCATAGATTTTGAAAATATAAAACCCATCTTGACCTAAAACATTAAAAGCAAGGAGAATTAAAGCAGTATATTCTACTTACATCCCTGTATCCTTGTGTACTCTACTTTGGGCAACTGTGAGCTTATGACAAGGTAAAATAAAGAGAAATCTCTAACCTAGGACCGTACTTTGGATTTTAGTCCTTCCTCCTAACTAACTATCTGACCTTGGACAAACTTCCCTAGCCTGCACCATCTATCCACCTCAAACAAGCTGGCTTAACTAGAAGATTTCCAAAATCTCCCCCTGCTCTAAAAGGACATGGCTCCACGGTTCCTGATTTTTCTTCCTACTGTAAATCTTGAAGAACTGAATATTTAAAAATTAAATTAAATTAAAAATTGTAATATCTTTTTTTTATGGAGGGCAGTGTGGATACCATTCATTCTCTTGTCTCCTGTACAACTGGATGAAGAGCCTTTGCTTCTGAGGTGGGGCAATCAGAAAATGCATTGTACATCTTAAGACCAGATTTCTGTCCTTTCCTTGCATTTATAATCCAGTTTTAGGTGTCTCACAGCCAGTATATCAACACTCTTCCTGTAATCCCACTAGGATCCCTGCCCCTTTCCTACTTTCCTCTCAGTCCTGTCCACCCACCACTGGCATCCCTTTGCCACTTT
>PVIY010045434.1:0-19450 GCA_004026745.1 Myrmecophaga tridactyla | reverse complement strand
GTTTCCACATTCGCAGAGTCTCATTGTGATAGCTATATCATTGTTCAGTCATCATCAAGAAACATGGCTACTGGAACACAGCTCTACATTATCAGGCAGTTCCCTCCAGCCTCTCTGCTACCTCTTGAGCAACAAGGTGATATCTACTTAATGCGTAAGAATAACCTCCAGGATAACCTCTCGACTCTGTTTGGAATCTTTCCGCCATTGACACTTAGTCTCATTTCACTCTTCCCCCTTTGGTCGAGAAGGTTCTCTCCATCCCTTGATGTTAATTCGCAGCTCATTCTAGGGTTTTTTTCCATCCCTTGATGCTGAATCTCAGCTCATTCCAAGTCTCATTAACTGTTAAAAGCCTTATGATAGAAGTTATTTAGGACTTCTTAAAAGCCCTATGACAGAATTTATTTCATATAGCTTCCCCCTGTTGAACCTTATAGAGTGATTGGCTGTTCACTATATTAACATGGTTGGGTTGTGTGTATAAATTTTCTATCACTGTGATAAATTACCTCAAATGTAGTGACTAAAACAACATAGCTATATTGTTTCACAGTTCTACAGGCCAGAAGTGCAACTCAGGTTTCACTGGGCTCAAATCAAGGTGTCAGGAGGATGGCATTCCTTTATGGAGGCTCTAGAGAGAATCTGTTTCCTTGCCTTTTCAGTCTTTTAAGATCCCCCACATTCCTTGGCTCCTGGCCCCACCCCCTTCTTCATCTTCAAAGCCAGCACATTTGCATCTCTCTGATCTTTCTTCAGTAGTCACATTTACCTTTGTCTCTTCCTCTTCTGCCTTCATTTTTAAGGACACTTGTGATTACATTGGGCCCACCTGGAGAATCCAGGATCATCTTCCTGTTTTAGGTCAGCTGGCTAATCTAATAGGATGCTGGCCTTAATAGCATCTAAATCTTTCATTTTCCTTTGCCTTGTGACCTAACATGTTCAAAAGCTCTGGGGATTAGTATATGGGAATCATTAGGGGCCATGATTCTGCCTACCACTGGTGGAACTGTTCAGGGCGGAGAACAATGTAAGTAAAGTGATGGAGCTGTGATAGGGAAGTGCTTGTCCTATGAATTGGAAACAATTGAATATGGCTGCAGCAAGAAGTCGAAAGATACATCTGGAGAAACATATAAGGGTCAAGGTGATGGAAAGCCTGAATGAATATGATTGAATTGGCCTGTAAGAAAGATTACTCCATAAAAAGAACAGATTTGAGGAATGTAAAACTAAGGTGAGAAGACAGGAAAGTAGCTGTGATTTAGTCACAGGAGGCACTAATGTTTTAGTATCAGAGATTGGAGAAGAAGGAATAAACTTACTACATGCTAAGGAGTTTGCTGCTGTGGTACTTGCCGATTAATTGAAGGTGGGTGTGAAGGCAAAGGTGGGATGAAGACTGACTCCCAGGTTTCTATCACGAGTCACTAGGTAAACAAGGGTGTCATTCAGTGAGCATGTATGGAGTACTGAAGAGAAAGTGACCATGGGGAGGACATGGAAGGGAAAATCTCCTGATTTCCATTTCAGTCCATGGACACAACCTGTCAAACTTTTTGAATCGTGATCTTCAATTTCATCTTTTTTGGTATTTACAAATGTTATTTGCAACCACATGGTGTTTTATTAAAATGTAGTAGAGAACAGAGTCATGTGAATACGGCTAGGGACTGTACTTTAGCAGCCATTGTATAATACCATTCAACCAGCTCTGTACAATTAGCCAGATCACAATTCTCCAGTTATTCCAAATATAAAAATAATATCTTAAGAAATTTTGTTGAATGCCTTTTCAAACATTTAATAGACTATTTCTAAGTCATGAAGCAAAATACAAAGTTATTTGTATTCAATAAAATATTATATATTTAAGTAATTTATTCACTTCGGGCTCTTTTACTTCAATTAAATATACATTCATTAAGTTCTTTGTGTAAGATTCCATGCAAAGCACTTTGTGAAACATAAATATGTCATGTTTAGAAGTATGTAAAAATAAAATAGAGGGTGGGCCATGGTGGCTCAACAGGCAGAGTTCTCACCTGCCATGCCAGAGACCCGGGTTCAATTCCCAGTGCCTGCCCATGCAAAAATAAATAAATAAATAAATAGAAACAAGACAGAAAGTAAGAGGTTCTTAATGGAAGCACAAAAGAAAGTTCCTGGAGGAAGTAGTGTTTGGACTGGAAGAGGTGTGAAGTGAGGCTAGTCTTCGTGGGGACGGAGCACCAGCAAGAAGGAACAGTACTTCATCTTGCATCTTGGCAGAGCATGATGGTGGTGAGGAATGGGATGTGACCCAGGCACAGTTCTGGCTACAGGAGAGGTTTACAATCAAGCATTGGAAGCATTCTGGCCCAGGGCTGTAGCTGGTTTTAATTGAATTTGATTGCCTTGGGCAAGGCTTGCATTCTCTGTATCTCCACAGGCTCTGTAACTCCCTGTTGTGCCGTAACCAGATTCACACAGTGTTACTTCCTACCTGGTGCCTTATATATCTGCGTTTATGTCCCTGGTTTAGAAACTTATTTAATAATCATTATATAGCCAGTTATTGTGTGTATGTGGGGAGGGGCCCATATTCAGAGCCCTACTTTACAATGACATCTTAATGGCAGAGTTAATTGCAAATTATATTGTTGAAGGAAAGGATAGATTAGAAGTTAGGTAAATTGGATTTTCTTAAAAGAGTTCATGTGAAAGGGGATTGGGTCATGGACTGTGATTATGGGGGAACAAAAAAGGTGGGATCAAATGTGAAAAATCAGATTTAAAGCTCCTTCAGGGCACGAACTGGATCTTGCTTTTTTCTATGGAGCCTAACATGTGGCAAGACGTACAGTAGGTGCTCAATAAATAAATGAATGAAGACATTGGAAAAGTTGAAAGGATGGGGAAGATGAAAGGGTGGAACTGGAGGTGACATTAAGTGCCAGAAAACAGTGACTGGAAGGGTCCTGCTTCTAAAAGAGTCTGCAGGGGAATTCCTTTGGTTTTAAATTAGATGCTGAGAAGACCTCTAGGGAGACACATTCAACAGACAGATGAAATTATGGATATGGCCTTTGGGATAGAGATTATACTTTAAGGAAAATTTAGGACTCTTTAACTTGGAGGTGATGATTTAATTCAACTCACCCAGCAAAAAAGTGTATGTATCAAGATGAACAATGGAATAGTAACCCTTTTAAAAAGTAAAAGTCATATCTTTTAGTTCTTTAATGCAGACCCACTGTTTTATGTGTGAAGAAACTGAGAGACTAAGTGTTTTGCTTAATATTATTCAGCAAGTAAATCGAAGAGTTGGTCTGGAACATAAAAGAATGTTCTCTGCATTGCCCTAATGTTACTTTCTTTCTTCCTACTTTCCACCACAGTTTTTCCATATCATACTTGGAAGAGACCCATTTTAACCTCATTTATGTATGTTACCAAGTCTGAAGTTTGATCCATTTGAGAAGTACAGGTATAGATTGTTTATACTTGGGGACTTCAAGATAGCCTTTCCTAAATTACAAGATCTAAGAGAAAGAGAGTGGGAGCTGCAAATAGCCTAGACTGATAGCCAGACTTTTTCTTAATTCTATATATTTCAGTCTTGCCACCCTGACTTGTATCATATTTTTGAAACAAATTGCTGTTATGAAACAAATTACATTCTTCAGTTCTAAATTTCATGGAATCCTGTGAGGCCAATGGATTTCAGGTAGTGCGTTAGGGAGCCAAAGAGTTCTGGTCAGTTCCCTTAGGATTGTCCCTGAGGGTAAAGAGCAGAGAGAGAAAAGGCTTTAACCCCTTGACCTGATCCAAACTGAGTTGTAGCCTTTCATCTGTTTTAATATTGGTTTTTCTCTCAAGATTTTTTATAAAAGGAGGGGTGTGTTATTTTAAAATATTTGAGAACGACTGCTAGAGGTTATTATCCTCGGGGCTATGGCCCACATTTCAGATCTTTCCCTCTTGTTTGTGGATTACATTAAAACATTCCAAATCTCATAGCTTCATACGAGTAAATCACACAAGTTCAATTTTGCCAAAAGTACCTTGGAGCAATTTAGCCCTGTGGTGAGAAACGTCTCTGGCCTTTCCCAGCACAGTTCCCTTTGCCTAAGGCTCTAGTGAGAAGAAGGGATTTCAAGTTATTACAACTAAATGTGAGGCTTTTGATTTAGAGGGGTTAGAAATAGATCGGGAACGTTCTTTTTTAAAGCAATGGAAAAATGTTTTCATATATCTTTCTCCATTTCCTTTTTATATAAGCTATTTATATATAAAGTTATTCTGTTACAATTTATAGGACACATTACTCTAAAGAACTTTTATGCTCATTCTAAAGAATTCCAGGGTTCATAGGGCATATTAGGAGGTGATACGGAAATTTATTTAAAAGGAAAAAGATGATCATATACACACAAATACACAATCTTTCTTCAAAATAATTTTGTAACGGTTTTCATCATTAAAGATAAATTCATTTAAGAAAAAAATAATACAGTTGCTTCTAAGACCACCAACCCAAAGGAAACAGTTTATTATTCAAATTTTTGCTGGGACAAGATTGATGTCTTCATGTGGTTAGATTGCACTCAACTTTGTGTTTTAGGTTGAAGAGCTGTCATTTTGATCCAGGACACTAGAGTCAAAGAAGGCGATAACTTAGATTGGTGATCTGAGTAGGGAATACCTAGGGAGCAGACAATATAAACAAAGACAGAGTTTTTAGAAGGGCCCCCAAGCTATTTCTAGTCTCTCATTTATTGTAGTATATATTAAAGTTCTTGCTCTGTCTTTTTTAATGAAGTAGCCATATCCTACTCTTCCAGCAGCTGTATCTTTTATTCATAAATATATATATATTTTAATATGTGAAGGCAGTTCCCCAATCTACTTAATGCTCCCTTTTCTTAATGCCAAGACTAGTAGTTCTGATTGAGAAGAGGTTATAGATTAATGCATTAAATTAATATATTAATTTAATTTTCTACTTTTAGAAAGGCAGTCTTATCTTTCCTTATAAGAACTCTCAGAGATAAAGGGGCTATGATATTAAGAATCCCTTTTAGAAGATGAGAAAGCCTAATCAAGGTAACTTTCCCAAATTACACAGTGAGATAATGGCAGTTAGAACTGGATGTTGATCCAGTAATTCCCAGCCTAAAGCCACACTATACCATGCATGGGTTTTTAGAATGGTGGAGTAATCCAGTCTCAGCATTCCTGAGTTATATGGTATCTTAGATTGGTAGATAACAATTTCCTAAATCTAGTGCTATCCCACAAACTCAATTGAAAAATGAAATTAACTGATGTTAAGTGTTTGACTGGTAAGCTAAAATTATTTCTGGTTTTATAGTTTTAAAGAATGAGCACACATTTTTTAGAATTTGTGTGTGAATCTAGTGTATGAACTTTTATGGCTTTTATTTTAGTTTCTGAGGAAAAAAATTGTTTTTATTCTTACCCTATTCTAAAATCAGAATGTGACTAGGCATCCATATTTTGTGGCTATTCTTACTTTAGTGATTCTTGAGAGCAAATGGAATAAAGGTTTTGGTGTCATGAATATTGCTGATAATAAACTTACTTTCTTTGTCTTGCCCACAGATTAAAGAATGTTTCTAGGTACTGAGGAGTAACTAAGTGATATTTGAGATCCATCAAGATGGAATGAAACAGCCCATCTCAGTGGTCAAGGAATTTTAGTTAGGTTCTTCTAAACAAGACAAGAATGGACAAACTCATTTCCTAAATCTAATAACTCTGACTTCCTTTTCAGGAACCACCTGATTTCCACAACCAAAGTCAGGGTCAGTACTGAAGCAAGGAACACTCTACTGCTGATCCACAGGGACAACCCATGACAGGTTATTTAGCTCCTCAGTGTCTCTGTCTTCTGTCAGCCATGTTGCAATGACAGAACATTCTGTGGACACTTTGAAATCCTAACAAAAAGCTATTTAGTGAATACCAATTAGTAATAGTATTCCCATAAGACACGTTTACTACAGGGTAGGCGAACTATTGATGGATTCTATTGCTTGATCCTTTTTGGGTTACCTAGTGGTTCAAATTCCACTTTGTTCTCATGACATTGAACTATTGGTGACTTTTTCTTTTTAGATCATAACATATATTTGTAGCCCCTTTAAGATATTTTTTTGCCTATTAATTTTGTACCAGAAGCACAGGAAAGAAACTTTGAAATCGTAATTGGTGTTTCCTTGTGTTTGTTTTCTTTATTGGATATTAATTCATCCAATCCACTCAATCAAATTTATTGAGCCCCTCCTGTGGACTTGGAGAAACTGGGCAATAAACAATATCATGGTCCTTACATTCTAATGGTGGGAAACAGGAATTAAAGAAATGATGAAGCAAATATATAGTGTGTCAGATGGCGATAAGTGGTATGGAAAAAAAGCAATGAGTGGGTGATAAGAGTGCATGGATGAGGAAAGAATGTGCAATTTTATGTAGGTTGTCAGAGCAGACCCTCATTGGTAATATGACATTTTGGTTCTTATAAGAAATATCTAATTGCTTTCTACCTACCCTCAGTGATTCCAGTCTAAGCCAGGTGGCCCTCATCACCTTCTTCCTGCATTATGGTATTCCTTCCCAGCTGTTTTAGTTGATTTCTCTTCTCTGAGTCTCACCCTTCTCTAGCTTATACAGCATTCTGAAATACCATTGTCTGTACGGAATACCCTCATTTAGGAATGTCATGAGTCCCTGTGGCTGATCACATGAAGTCTAGACTTTCTAACATTATTTTCCTATTTTTTAAGAGCCCTATTTATAGAATAATTTCATCTGTGATCCTTACTCCAGCAAATTGTCTGCACAGTGCTTTGGATCAGTCCTGCTTATTTCCACCTCTGTGCTTTTACTTATGGCCCCTGAAATCCCATTCCTTTTCTAATTTTTTTCTAAATCCCTAAGCTTTGGTTGGTTGATAATGCCAAAAACATTTTTTAATATGAAATAAAATAAAACCAACTTCATGCTAACCTCAGTCATAGGCTAGGCCATGTACATATTTATGCTTTTAAGACTATCTTTAAAGGGAGAGTTGGAGTGTGGTGAGATTTGGATTATGGTGAGAGTTGGGGATTTAGAGGATCGAGATTCACTGTACATTTGCAAATCTAGCATTGCCCAATTTGTTATTGTGGAAGGACTCCAGGCCTTCAAGCTGGTCCCTGTCAGCCAAGGGAAACTGAGGTTCAGAAAGGCTAGTTCCTTGTCTTTGGCTATGAGAGAATATGTTCTCATGTTCTTTCCATTTGTTGCATTGTTTATCTTCTCTTTATAATATGAACATTGCTGTAAATTGTTTCATTATCTGATTATTGTATGATTGTGTGCTTTATTTATACAACAAATTGCCAACTGGTAGCTTCCATGCCTTACCTCTTCAGACAATAAATATTTGTCATATACCTCTGCGTACCTAATGTCATAGTACATCCCAGTGCCTCTAATACATTGCTGTAGTTGCTGTTCAAAAACCCTTGCTGATTGCTCTGATGTGGAAGGCTTCAGCAAGCTGGTATTTGTGCTTCTTAAACTGCAGTTCATATATTTGGCTTAATTCTGCCAGAAATCAAAGGTAAAATGCTGCTAATTCAAATTAGTGATGTGGAGATTTATTTCAGGGCTTGAATTTTGTGGCCTTATAAGCATGTGAAAAATCAGGATTAAAAGTCAGCTTATTGCTTCTGAATATGGTTCATTTATTTTGGTGAGGGTAGTTTAATTTTAATTATTTATGTGTCTGCTGAGTAGTCCTTTGGCAGATGCTCTCTAGAAAATATATCATCATCTTTTTCTAGCTGTGTCTGCATTCAAAAGTCTTAACTCTCTGTTTGACAGGTATTTCTTTGAGTGTTCTATATTAGGAAATAATTTTCAATTTGTCTACAAGAATCCTGAATTTGCTTTCCAAAATGAGTACCATATTCAAATTCTCATATTACTTTTTATAGGCATGTAAAATGCTGAACAGAAAGCTTTAATGGAAATCATTTTTTTTCTGATAAAAAAGCTATTTATTCTTTAAACATGTATTCATAACTATAATTTAATGTTAATATCCTCCATTGAAATTTCTTTAAATATATTTTTAAAGCATCAGTTTCTGGAAAATAACTTATGTGTTTTTTAACAAGAAGCAACAAATTTTGTAAGAAAATTAAACGTTTTAAGTAAGTGGCAACTTGGGTTTTAGAACAATTCAATGATACTCCTAGGGCATTACACTAGAATTGAATCATTGGAAGCACACGATATCCCTTTCCTGTGTTTGTTCCCACTCCCTAGGAACATATATATCTGTTTCATTTACCATTTTATAGAAAGTGTGTTTTAAGTTTTGGAAATCAAGTATTTTATAGCTTTAATAAAATCTTTTGAAAATTCTGTCCTTTTTAAAAGGATTAGAGATGTGAGACACTACCGCTCTTCTCTCATACAACATTTGAAGAGGGCTCCAGATAGAAACCCATAATTATTTGCATTTAAAAAATGAGACTGTAACTAAAATATTTTAGAATTATATTAAAAGTAATAAGAAAGTGCTGTCAATCTCTATAAGGGCCAGCCTTAAAAAGAAACAAATTAACAAGTGCCAAGAATCAGCACAAAATGAAAGGATCCACCAATAAGAAACAACAACACTATAGCATAGAGTTACTAAGGTAGTGGCTGGATAAAAAACCAAAACTAGTCACAGCTTAAAAGGATAATTTTATCGTCATGCTCGAGGAGATGTCTAGATGTAATACAAATCAAGTAAAATCTGTAATTTCTTATGATAAATATGAACTAAACTCATCCAGCAGTTATCTAGTTGAAATTCTTTCCTGATAGACCAACCTATTGTTATGTATTCTTATTAGAATTGTTTTTGGTGTTCCCTGGTTTCCAATTTATTGAAGAACAATTTACATACCATAAACAGCACTTGTTTAAAATGTACAAATTGTATACACTTGTGAATCCACGCTACCATCAAGGCACAGCCATTACTTCCAGTAAATTCCTCAAGTGCCTCTTTTTATTCCATTCCTACACCCTCCCCTGGACCTGGACAACTGCTGATCTACCTTTTGTCACTATTGATTAGTCTTTCTTTTATATAAATGGAAGAATGTATTCTTTGTGTCTGGCTTCTTTTATTCTTCATAATGATTTTAAGATTCATCCATGTAGTTTTGTGTATAAATAACTTTTTCCTTTTTATTACTGAATAATATGCAGTCAAGTTTTTATGTGTATTTTTTTTCACCTATATCATTTTCTTACTGATATCAAGAAATACATTTTAAATTCTACATATCTGCTTAGTTCCTAGAAGTATACCTTGCACATAGTGGGGGTTGATTTGTTGACTCATTTACCTCTCTAATGATAGATTTTGGACAGGATTTTTAGAATGATGCTGGTATTGGTGACACATATTTTAGGAAAATTTTGCATTAGAATTGGCAAGGTAAGAGAAGGTAAGAACAGTACAGAGTTCTTCGAATGCAGTATCCAAATTATCATCATAATCAATCATATGTGGTATCTGCACTATTATAACACTCATTTTATAGATGAAACACAGAGATTAATGACCTTGATTCTGACTACCTAAGCTATTAAGCAGTAGAGCCACTTGATTTCAAAGCTGTTGCTTTGAACTACAGTCCCCTATTTTACCAGCAAGAACAAAGGAAGTCAGATTATGTTCCTTTTCTGCTCACAACACTACAGTTGCTCTCCATTCCTTTCAAAGTGAAAACCAAAGTCCTTATGGCAGCTAAAAGACATATGATTTGGCTCCCAGTGACTTAGACCACCTACTCTCTCCCTCACTCACACTGGGGCCTTCTTGCTATTCTGCATCAAATGGCACATAATGCCATCTCAGTGCCCTGGTTCTAGTGCCTGCTTTTCCCAAGCCCCCCACCCAGGACCCCTCCTGCCCCAGTATTATAACCCAACTCCTTCATGGCCTTCAACTCTTTCCTCACAGTTCACCTTACCAAGAACTATCCTGGACTGTTCTGTTGAATATATTGCAACCTTCTACCCTTCACCATCCCTTACCCTCCCAATCCCTTTTAGCCATTTATACTTTTCCTTTATTTTTCTCAGCAGCACAAGTATTTTCTAATACGCACATGAATTGCTTATTGTGTTACATTTACTGATGGTTCTCTGTCTCTCCCTGCCAGAATATAAGTTGTACAGGATCAGAGACCTTTGTTAGTGCTGTTCACTTATTTTTCCTGAATGCCTGAAATAGTGACTTGCACTTAGTAGGTTCCCAATAAATATGTGTTAGAATATGAGCTGGGATAATTTGCTCTTCCTGCCCTACTACTTATTTTTCCCCTTGGAAAAATATTTGAGTGGCTTAGAGCCAAGATTTTAAAAAGCAAGAAACTCAGAAATATTGATATCCAGCTGTAGAAGAAGAGTCAGTAAAGAGTATGGGGCCCTTTCCTATTTCAATACCCTCTTTTTCCTCTCTACTATATAATATTTCATTGGTTCCCATAATCAGCAATTCCCTAGATTGCTTATTGGAGCTAGAAGGGGCTGAAGAGTCTTTCCAAAAAATCTAGTTCAGAAATCCCTATTTGGAGGGTTTGAAACAAGTGCATTTGACATGTTTTTTTTTTTTTTTGAATTATTTTGAATTTGAATGTCTTTAGATGAAATGCATCCCCAAAGCAAACTTTTGAATTAAATCTTCCCTGACCTGTTCATTTAAGGAACTGGCTCCTGAGCATAGTTAATTTTACTACCACTAATTTTATTTTAGGAAAGAGGAAACAGGTTCAAGGGGGTGAAGCAACTTGCCTACAATGAAATGACTAATTAGAGCTATTTTCCTTTTGTGTTAACATGTGCTGTAGTCAATTAGAGCAAAGAGTAATTAGAAAATGTTTTCGTTTCTGCCCTTTTAAATCACCCTTATTTTTTTTAATTCCTTACTTAATACCTATAAAATGACTCGTCATTTTTGGTCACTTAGGCTCAAATATGGCATGTTCTCTTTCAGCATCATAAATTACTCTTAAATAGTCTATGATTACAGATGCTTCCATTAAACTTGATGGAGGGAAAAATGAATGAAGCATTTGTTATGTACTCTTGTGGAAATTCATTTGTGGTAGAAGCTCTACTCAAAGTCAAAAATATTTTCTTTACTGGCTTTTCCTATCAGTTTCTTTAAAAACAGTAGTAATAACATTTGATGTGTAATTCTGAGTGTGAGATGGTGAGTAAAATGAAGGAATATGAGTATCATTTCATATGTATAGGAAAAATATAATTGGGGGAGGGAAGGAAACTGTACTGGTGTGTATTTTGAACCATAGTGATATAATTTATCTCTATAAAAACTTCTATTGCCTAATTTTATTTCAATTAATTTAAAGATGCACTGCAAGTTATATAATCATAGAGGAAGCCTACCATTATAATAGCATTAATAATTTTTGCATAGGTTTTGATTAACTGAGGTAGTAAATATTTTCACGTTCAATGACCATGAGATACAATAAAAAAGATTTACATGGTAAAGGACTGCTCCATATAATTCCAACTATTTCTTTGTTCGCAGAACTTATTAATTGAATCTATCTGTCTGTGTGAAAAAAAAATGTGGAAAATAAGAGTTCCACACGGATAATAAGGTGCAATCTTAAACTTTTCTTTCAATTGATTTGAGTGCATTTTTCTGAAGGTGTGCTCAGTTATAGACATCCTCCCAAAATTCATTCCACAAAACTATAAAAATGAGTCAAAATTTAAAAAATAATAATTGTTAGAAGGTCCTGAAGGAAGCAAGTAGCATTATGAAGATCCTCATTTAATAAATTAACGTATTTTTGTTTACCAAGAATCGATCTAAATTTTGTGAATGTAAACCCTGACCATATATTTCTAACTGTAATGATTATACTTTCCTATAATCAGAAATGATGCTATCAATTCAATAAAAATAACAATCATATAGTAAAAGTTCGTTCTGCTCAAATACATGCTTTGCATAACATGGGGTTAGGCCAGATATAAAAATGGCTTCTAATGAGCATCTTTTGGTCTTTCAATAACTAAACAATTTAGATGAAACAACTAAATCAAATCCAGCATCAAATCCTATAGGGAAGTGTTCTAGTGAGGCTCCCTTCTATATTAAAGCTCATATATATATATATATATATATATAAATTTTACACAAATGGCACATTTTATTATGAGAAAACCTTCTTTAGTATTCAAATAAAATAAATTTAACCACAAAATAGCTGTCTGTCTTTTAAGGTGTTTGATAAAATATCACTAAATGCAAAGAGTCTCAAGTAATGCATTTATCTATTCTAAATGTATAGTATTTACATGTACATCCAGAAACATTGTCAGTTGGGTCCTCTGGCAGGCAGATACTGAGATGTAGTTTAAGTGCAGAAAGCTTATTGAGGGGTAACTGTTATGTTAGTTGAGAACTTCAGACCATGATACATATTGAATCATCTCTCAGCCAACCTACTGGGGGGATATGGAACAAAGATTGCCCATTAGAAGAGTTAGAAGGTTGGGTAGGAATGGCCAGGCACCATTGTGCACTCCCTGCAACCTTCACTGTGCTTAGTCATTGGCTGGGGACTGCTCAGGAGGACCTGGACTAAGCAGATCCTAAATGTGCTAGGAGTTGAGAGTTGTTAGCTCACTACACTTGTAGTAGAATAGCAAGTTATGTGTTGAAAGGAGCACTGAGTGGCATGTGGCAAGTGGCATACCTTCATGACTATTATAAGTAATATGTGTTTGCATTTATATGTTTAGGAATAAATAGTAAGTATATATACAGTATGGCATATAAGTTTGAATGCGTAAATGTATTTGTATTTGAGGTTTTCTAGAGAAACATAACTAACAGGATATATTGTTTATAGAACCTTATATTGGCTCATAGTATCATAGGGGCTGGCAAGTCTGAACTCCTGTAGGGCAGGCCACAAGTTGGAAGCTCAGATAAAGGTGATGCTGAAGTCCTTAGTCTGAATTCATCATCGGAGCCTGGCTAACTGGAGATCCCTGTGAGTCATGATGAAGTTGAATCAGAAATTCTTCTGACCCCTGAAATCCTCAGTTTTGGCTTTTAAGACTGCCAACTGATTGGATATGGAGATTTCCCACATTGCTGAAAGCAATCTCGTTTGTTAATCATAGAGACAACAAACTGATTATAGGTGCAAATCCAGTCTATGAAATCCCTCACAGTAACAAGCAGGCTTGACAAAACAACTGGAATCTTTAATTCAGCCAAGTTGGCACATGAAATTAACCACCATAATTTTCAATGATATCTCCAAACAATTTTTTTTGAAGTTCATAGATATTTTTCTTATTGGCTCAAGAATTTCATGTCAAGATAATTTTGAAGGATCAAATAATTGCAGTCATCAGGCTAATGTCCAGGTGAAGTTTGTACTATTAGAAGGATCTTTCTGTGATTAACTATAGAGCAATATTATGTTTGTAAGATTGCCAAAAAAAATTCTACCCCAATCCATATTACTTTTGAATGGGAAAAATATTCTTAATTTCAAAGAATTAATTGTGATACTTAGTGCAAAGAAACTGATATTACACAGCCTTATGAGATATTGATGTTTCAGTTCCCAGTAGCTGAGAAATAACATGCATTGAAAAAATGTGACTCATATCAAGAATAATTCTAGATATTATGTTTACATTTCCAAAATTTCTGTATCCAGTGAAGTATGCCTAACCAATGACATATTCTGTGCCAGTACCTTTGCACCCATTGTTCTTTTGACATGTTCTTTCCCCAGATGTTGGCAGGACTAGTTTCCTGGCTTCACTATAACTCTGCTCACATGTCACCTTCTCAGTGTAGTTTCCCCCTCCAATATGCAATAACTGCCTGCCTAACTATTTTCTTCCCCCATTGTTTATCTTCATGATAGTTAACCCTACCAGACATTATATTACATATTTATGTTTTTGTTTCTCTCAGCAATATCGTATGCTTCATGAGGGCGGGGGTTTTGTCTCTGTTGTATGCTATTGTACCTCCAAAACCTATAACAATATATGGCATATATAGTAGGCAGCCAGGAAATATTCATTAAATGAATGGATGGGTGGATGAATGAGGAAGCTAACATGTTTAGAGATCTCCAACCACCCTGTCCCCTCAAAAATATCATTTATAACAAGTTTCTCCTGATCTGGTTTATGGTATAGTCCCAGTTCAGGAAAGGGTCTATACCCTTATGCAGTAAAAGGATTTCTCATTCCCTAACAGTACACCTAGATTATCAACAATGTTACATAGAAAGGATTTTTCTCTAACACTGGTATGCCGGTTTGAAAGGATGTATGTACCCTAGAAAAGCCGTGTTTTAATCCTAATCCCATTTTGTAAAGGCAGCTGTTTCTTCTAATTTCTATTAAGTACAATATGTTTGAATCTGTAATTAGATCATCTCCCTGGAGATGTGACTCAGACAAGAGTGATTGTTAAACTGGATTAGGTGGAGATGTGTCTCCACCCATTTGGGTGGGTCTTGATTAGTTTACTGGAATCCTATAAAAGAGGAAACATTTTGGAGACTGAGAGATTCAGAGAGAGCAGAGAATGCTGCAGCACCACGAAGCAGAGAGTCCACCAGCCAGCGACCTTTGGAGATGAAGAAGGAAAATGCCTCCTTCTTTGAAGGAGCTTCATGAAACAGGAAGCCAGGAGAGAAAGTTAGCAGTGACACCATGTTCACCACATGCCTTTCCAGATAAGCGAGAAACCCTGACCATGTGTGCCATGTGCCTTCTCACTTGAGAGAGAAACAGTGCACTTCATTGGCCTGCTTGAACCAAGGTATCTTTCTCTTTCGCTGGATTTCTTAGATTGGATATTTCTATAGATTTGTTTTAATTGGGACATTTTCTCAGCCTTAGAACTGTAAACTAGGAACTTAATAAATTCTCTTTTTAAAAAGCCATTCCATTTCTGGTATATTGCATTCTGGCAGCTAGCAGACTAGAGCAACTGGCATATGATTTCATTTAAGCAGTAATCTCTCTTAAGCAGCCATTGCTTCGCCTAATGACTAATTTTTGTTTGCACTTTTACCTTTTCTTTTCAGCATTTGGGCATCTTTCATGCAAAATAATTTTTAGTGATATCATTGAGAGTCACTTACAGTCTTCTGTCACATACAATCAAACTATTGTGTATATTTAGAAATAAACACAGCTGGTTCCATTCATGTCTGCTGTGAAGTAAAGAAGAGGCAGCCAGATATGGCCTTTACAGCTGACCTGGTGTCCTGCACTTTCTGGTCACTCTGATTATTCTGAAGCATCCCATCAATAAGGCTAAAATGAGTATTGATTTCAATTTGTCATTTTTCCATTTCTTCAGTCTCTGCTGCAGTAATATAAGAGATACTCTTTTCTCCATTGTCATCATATCATGGTTCACTTGGCCTACTTCTTCATTTACTATTGAAAGATACAAGTATAGCTCTTTGAATAAATCACTAATATTTTCCCTAAGCCATCAATAATTACTGACAAACTGTCTCTTTTTTAAAAACTTTTTTTATTGTGTGGTTACTGTATTATGCTGGTTTGAAATGATGTGCGTACCCTAGAAAAGCCATGTTTTAATCCTAACCCATTTTGTAAAGGCAGCCATTTCTTCTAATTCCTATTCAGCATTGTATTTTTCAAACTGTAATTAGATCATCTCCCTGGAGATGTGATTTTAATCCGGAGTGGTTGTTAAACTGGATTAGGGAGAGGCGTGTCTCCACCCATTTGGGTGGGTCTTGATAAATTTCTGAAGTCCTCTAAAAGAGGAAACATTTTGGAGACTGAGAGATTCTGAGAGAGCAGAGAATTTTGCTGTAGCACCATGAAGCAGAGTCCATCAGCCAGCAATGTTTGGAGATGAAGAAGAAAACGCCTCCCGGGGACCTTAACGAAACAGGAAGCCAGGAGAGAAAGCTAGTATATGACAGCATGTTCACCATGTGCCTTTCCGGCCAAGAGAGAAACCCTGATTGTGTTCACCATGTGCCTTCTCACTTGAGAGAGAGAGACCCTGAACTTCACTGGCCCTCTTGAACCAAAGTATCTTTCTCTGGATGCCTTTGATGGGACATTTCTATAGACTTGCTTTAATTGGGACATTTTCTTGGCCTTAGAACTGTAAACTAGGAACTTATTAAATTCCTCTTTTTAAAAGCCATTTTGTTTCTGGTATATTGCATTCTGGCAGCTAGCAAACTAGAACACATATATACAAAGCAAAGAAATAAAAAAGCAATAGTTTTTGAAGCACTCTTCAACAAGTAGTTACAGGACAGATCCCAGAGTTTCTCATGGGCTACTATACATTCCTCTCAGATTTTTCCTTCTAGTTACTCCAGAATATAGGAAGCTAAAAGGCTTAAATATTTTTTTATCATCACAATTGACTTTTTTTTCCTTCCTTTTTTTTGTGAAAAATAACATGTATACCAAAAAAAAACAATAAATTTCAATGCACAGCACAATTAGTTTAGAACAGATTTCAGAGTTTGACATGGGGTACAGTTCCACAATTTTAGGTTTTTACTTCTAGCTGCTCTAAGATACTGGAGATTAAAAGAAATATCAATTTAATAATTCAACATTCATATTCATTTGTGAAATCCTATCTTCACTGTATAACTCCACCATCACCTTTGATCTTTTCATCCCTCTCCTTAGGGGTGTTTGGGCTATAGCCATTCTAAGTTTTTCATACTGGAAGGGTCTGTCACTAATATAGGATAGAGCGATGGAAGTATCTGATGTTCTGGAGAGGCTGGGCTCTCTAGGATTCAAGGGATATCTGGTCCAGGTACCCCTCTGGAGGTTGTAAGTTTCTGGAAACTTACCCCAGTACATGGAACTCTTGTGGAATCTTTTTTTTTTTTTTAACTTTTTTTTTATTGCATAATATAACATATACACAAAGTAAGGAAAGAAAAAAGCAATAATTTTCAAAGCTCTCATAAGCAGCTAGAGAACAGATCCCAGAGTTTGTCGTGGGCTACCATACCATCCTCTCAGATTTTTCTAGCTGCTCCAGAATATAGGAGGCTAAAAAGAATAAATATGTTTTTATCATTATAATTGACTTTTTTGTGAAAAATAACATATATACAGAAAAAGCAATAAATTTCAAAGCACAGCACAACATTTAGTTGTAGAACAGATTTCAGAGTTTACTATGGGTTACAATTCCACAATTTTAGGTTTTTACTTCTAGTTGCTCTAAAAAACTGGAAACTAAAAGAAGTATCAATTTAATGATTCAGCAATCATGTTCATTTGTTAAACCCTACCTTCTCTGTATAATCCCACCATCACCTTTGATCTTTCTGTCCCACTCTTTAGGGGTATTTGGGCTATGCCCATTCTAACTTTTTTGTGTTCAAAGGGGCTGTCAATATTTTGGGGTAGGGAGGTAAAACTAGCTGATGTTCTGGAGAGGCTGGCCCCTGTAGGTTTCAGGGCTCATCTGGAGGTTGTAGGTTTCTTGAAAGTTACCCTAGTGCATGAAACCTTTCTGGAATCTTATATATTGCCCTAGGTGTTCTTTAGGATTGACTGGAATGGTTTTGGTTGGGGTTTGGCAAGTTATGATAGGTAGCAATGTCTAACTGAACCTGTTGTAAGAGTGACGTCCAGAGTATTCTCGCGACTCTATTTGAACTCTTTCTGCCACTGATACCTTATTAGTTATACTTTTTTCCCCCTTTTGGTCAGGATGGAATTGTTGATCCCATAGTGCCAGGGCCAGAGTCATTCCTGGGAGTCATCTCCCACATCGCCAGGGAGACCTTCACCCCTAGATGTCATGTCCAATGTAGGGGGGTGGGCAATGATTTCACTTACAGAATTGGGCTTAGAGAGACTGAGACCACATCTGAGCAACAAAAGAGGTCTTCCAGAAGTAACTCTTAGGCATTCCTATAGGTAGTCTAAGCTTCTCCGTTACCCACATAAGCTTCACAAGAGTAAGCCTCATGATCAAGGGCATGGCCTATTGATTTTGATGTCCCTAAAATCTGACACTGTATCAGGGGATTCCCTGGTCTTCAGGTTCAATAGTTCCATATTCTTTCTCCCATCCCTCAGGGGACTTTGCCAGTACTTTTTGATGATCTGCTTAATATACTCTAGGATGTATCCAAGCCTTACAATAATCTATTCTGAGCTCCCTGTGTTTCAGTTGTTCAAATGAGCTATGCAGATAGGTTGAATTAGATTATGCACTACAGAAAATTTCAGTTCCAGACCGAATAAACGTTTCTTCTAGTGGTCTCAAAGAGTATGTGTGGTTCTAAAATACAGACACTGTCTTCCTTACCCCTATGTTCTGAAATACTTTAATCCCAACCTGTTCGGCTTCATTCTTATCTCTAGCTATTAGGTTATATTTATTAAACAGCCTCTCAAAATCCAGAAATAATAATCACTCTGAACTTAATATGTCTGCTCTAAAAGCTTACAATCTAGGCCCCTGTTTTCTTATAAGCATTTTCTAAAGGTGATTATACCATTGTTGTTCTTTTGTTCCTGGCTTATTTTGTCTCAAATATCTTACATGTTCATTCACATTGTTGCATGTCTCATGACTTTGTTCCTTTTTGTAGCATCACAGCCGTCATTTATAAGTATGCACCATCATTCACCAATCTACTTCTCCGCCAGTGCATCCTTCAGCCACCTACATTCATCAGGCATCATGTAGACAGCCCAAAGTCCACAGTCGATCATTATTCTCAATTTTAGATAATTTCATTATTCTCAAGAGAAAGTAAACCAATAAACACACCCTCACCAGATAGTAAATCTAAATCTCCTCTTAACTCTTGTCCCTCCCCTGATTATTTACCTCTGCTGTTGCTGTAATAGTGCTGAAGTTTTCCTTTTGAACATAGCTCATAGCATACACTAACAGTTTTCCCCTGTACCCTGGACTTAAACACTCTTTGTATAAGAATCATATCTTTGAAGTAATTCTTGCGAGAACTAATTCATATTTCTAGTGTTAATCAGTGGGACACATAGGTCTATACAACCCCTTTCAATCTTGTTCATCTTCAATATGGTAATATTACTTCTAGACCCACTACAGAACCACCTTCACTCCTATCTGTTCCCTTACATTGGAGTTCACCCTTATTAGCTAATGGTTCACCTATTTCTAGCTTCTGTGTATCTCTAAATCCCCTATATTTTGTATTATAAGCCTCTGATTATACCATTATGCTGGTCATAAATGTGGATTCATATAGAATCTATCCTTTTGTGTCTGGCTAATTTCACTCAGCATTATGTCCTCAGGGCTCATCCATCTTGTCATGTGCTTCAG
>PVIY010045433.1:0-19097 GCA_004026745.1 Myrmecophaga tridactyla | reverse complement strand
CAAAGAGTCGGTGCAAAACGAAAGTTGTAAGCTAATGGAACTGGGGATGGCTAGCTTCAGTCACAGTCTTATCCAGAGACTCAAATGATATTGCCAGAACTTTAGCTCTGATTCTGTTAATTTTTGATATCTTTATATTGTTATTAGCCTATTCTTAAACGTAGGTAAATATTCTCCATATGTTAAAAATATAACTGGTTGGAGTCAAGTGTACACCTTTAAATCAATGATCTAAATTCTAGCTTCAAAAGAAAATCCCAAGGAAGATTCACAATGGTTTGCTTTTGCATCATATGACAATCACTGAACCAATTATCAGTCCAATGAAAGCCTATAATTAATTTCCATGAAGTAGTGATAAATAGTTCTTTAATCGACAACATTATTTACCTTGAGACAACATGGAGTAAGGAGCAATTCTCGAAGGAATTAAAAGGGTGGTGCAGAGAGGACATGTTGTAAAGACCAAGATATAATTATCATTAAATATTTAAAATGCCTAAAATATATAGTAATGTAATACCTACAAGAGGTGCATCAGAGCCATCTACCCATATGAAGAGACTCTTGAGCAAATATTTGAAGAATCACTGGAGATCTCTTTGGCTATAATTTGTATAATTTGTTTCTGTTGGAGAAGGGACCAGTAGAAATCACTGTATGTCTATCCCTACTGTGATGGGGCTTCAGAGATAATCGATTATGGAAAGATTTTGAACAACCTGACACATTAACAAAACTGTGGCTATTCTGGCATTGCAATATTTAGGAAGTTACAAAGGATCAGTGAGAGAAGCAGTTAGGCATATAAACAGAGGCCAAGAAATAGAGTATGTCATGCTATGTAGCTTTAAGCAACCTCAATTATATCCCATTGATAGTAAAGTATTAGGGCATTGATTATTGATTATTGGTTAGTTGGTTTTTGTAGTTATTTTATTTTTGAAGACTGATGTGACCACAGTCAATATTTAGAAAGAAAACACTTTGAATATGAAGTGGAGAATGAAAAGTAGGTAGGAAGGAAAGTAAAAGAATTATTACAACATGCTGGTCTACAGGTAATTTATTTTTCACTCAAAGTAGCTCAGTGTTCATGGAGATGAGGAAATGGTTGTGTAAAATATTTAGATAATGCAATTTACAAGTTTTGTGAATAATTGATTATAGGGTATGAAGGATCCAGAGATACTGACGGTTACTCCAGAATTTCTTATTTAAAGGAATAAGTAGATATTCTGAAAGTCACCTGGAATGAAGTTGTGGAGAAGAATTTTGAGTTTATCTTTTGTAGTATTGACATTGCAAAACCAGATGAGAGCCAATTGGTGGTGTGATTTTGGCTGTCTGGATATTTTGTCTATGGAACTCAAAAACAAGGATGAGGCTGAAGGTAACCATATACCCAGAATAAGGTGGGGATACACAATAGAAGCTTCTGGTCTGCCTGTATTGTTCCAGAAATGGGATAAATAAATATATTTGTGGATATTTGAAAGTGAAAAATATTTATGGACCTTGAAAACGTTTTTCATTTTCAAATATTCACAAATAATAAACAGAGAACCCAAGTAGTTTAGTGTCTGTCTAGGCTTGAGAAAATTATAAATATGGCTAGCAAACTTTTATGAACTAATAAATAAGTTTTAGGGTGAAATTAGAAAAGAAACTTGTTAAAAGTTATCTAACCAAAAATTAACTAAAGTTGAACTGGAATTACACATATTATTAATGATATTAAGTACTGGTATTATTTAACTCTATTTTCCATAAGAATGCAGGACCATGGATACTAATTAGTGATAAAAATATTTAAATATATTTGATTATATTCAACTGAGGAAGTAGAATGGTATATATTGAAAATTTAAATCAGTTGCAATATCCACAAAATATTATATTATATAAATTATAAAATTCATGAAGATATTGCTAGAGTTAGAAATCTTTCAAAATATTCCTTATGTTTTTTAATTACATTTTCTCTATATGTAGTCAAGCATCACACTGAGTTGGTTTGTAATTTAGCTTTGCAATTATGAGTATTAAAATGACATCCAGCTTCCACTGAAGTTCCAAGTGGATGAAGAGAAAATGGGAAATAAATGAATGCTCACATTTTTAGGCCATCACAGTAATTCTATTTCAATTGCCATTCAAATAACAGAAGTTAAACTCATATGAAAATTTGGGTTTAAGATGTTAAATCTCATTTAGAAAATAAATTACACAGAAACCATTCATCTCTCTCCCTCAATCACTCTCACTCTCTCAATCTCTCTCTTTTTCTCTCTCTATAATACACACACACACACACTCAGGCACACAGACATGCAAAAACTATGCAATTTTGATAACATATGGAACATAAAGAAATGTAGATTGCATTATCTGCCAATATTTGCTACTTCAATTTGTAATGTTGTCTGAATTCAGTACATCTCTTTTCAGCGTATTTCAATATTTGTCTATTGAATTTATTGTCTGATAATCTTCTATGCCATTTCAGAGTATAAACCTTTTGAGTTCACTATCTATTAAGTAACTATACTTTGAGTTCACTATCTATTAAGTTCACTATCTTCTTTAAAGATGCAATTCCTTGTGGAAACCCCTCTTTATCCAAGTTGTCCTTTCATACAAATTTATTCCTATTTACCACAGGTTCAGAGAGATCATAGATTAGAGAACTGTTGTGATTAGAGTAGGATATGACATAGAATTATTGAAACCACAGACTGATGGTGTTTTGCCTTAAGCCATCTATTTGCAATTGAGGTAATCATTGAGGAGTAGTGATCTTAGTTGATTTCAAGAACTTTCTTTCTAGAGGTAGGAGAACTGTAGAATAGTTATACTTACAGCAACTTCATTATACTTTATTTCAACTTCTGGCTAAGCAAATCCTCATAAATAGTCCGTTAAAGCCTATATTCCCTACTTTAATATCAACAGCCACACAAATTAGACTGAATGTTCTGAAAACCCAAGTTGTGAGACTCAGTATAAGAAATGATTGATAAAATTATACATCCTTGAATAATACAAGATGGCAAAAGAAATCACAGAAGAAATATCCATCTCATTAGAGAATAACAGATGTGCGCTGTAATTGAAAGTTCAAATAAGAGGGAGAATCAGAGAAAAATCAAAAATTCCTAAAGAAAGTGAAATTTGTAAAAGGACCCTGTTGAACAGAAAGTAAATTTTTTTTGCAAATGAATATGAGCAAGGTAAATTTTCCAGATTGATTAAATAAAGTGGACAAAGTCCAGCGGGTAGAAATGAATATGATATAAAGAGGGAGCAATAAACTCCCTGACAAAGCGGGGATGCTTTATTACTTAGAACTGTTGAAAACAAGGGATAATATGAAAGCTGTACCCACTTCATGAGTGAGTTTGATCAAAGTGGATTTTGTAAAATTAGTCAATTATTTACATTTTTCTCACTGAATCAAGATTTTTTTGAGGATAAATAATCTCTTTTTTTAATATGTAACCAACAAAATCATAATCACTGGAGCAAAATAGTCATTAAATAGCATGGAGTGAGTCAATGAAGATGTGAGTAAAGGAATAAATGAAAGGATGAATAAATGTTTAAAATGAAATATTTTAGAACAGTTATTCTGGTAACAATAGGACATTTTCAGTATTTCTGAAAACCGTATAAATATGTGAAAAGAAAGTGCACATTTAAACTGCCCTTGGCAACTAGATGTATATAAATGAATGATAATGTCTCAATTTCATAAAAACCATAAGAAATGCATCAATATCATTACTAAACATTTAAGGTTTAGTGAGTGAGTGAGAGTAGAATTCCAAACTTATTTTAGCAACATGCTTTCTTCTGTGGTTCAGCCTTCTATAATTTTTCCTTAAGAGTACCATTTTGAGTTGACACTTAAAATAAAATATTTAAATTATCAATACTCTTCTGCTATTTGAAAACACCATTGTAAGTAATCGTGAGATGGCATGTAAATCCCAAACAATGAATGAATACAATAGCACTGTGAATTATATCATTTCTAACCACTTTTTTGTACTTCCTTTGTCCCAAAGGGAGGAAATGAAAACTGCATTCAGATTGCTTTGTTCATATCAAATTAGAATATAATTATAGTTTTACAACTTTGAGTTTATTGTTGAAGAATTACAGAAGAGTAGTAGAAGAAAATAATAATCAGTTCCTTCATTAAACACAAGATCCTTATAAAATGAAACAAACATTACTTACTATTGTATATTTTCTTTCAAGCAAACAAAGTGGGATCAGCTTCAAATGATGAAGCCCATAGAAAACAACAGATGTCACAATTTTCTATCATTGTATGTTTAGTATTTAGGCTTGTAATATTAGCCTATTACAAAATTAGGCAAACATCATATATTTTACTAATTATTTGGAAGTAAAACTATACAAATTAAGACTTTATTAAAGTAACTAAAAATAAACTATTCACATTGATATGAATATTTTTAAGTTTCATTTAAAAAAATCCTATAAGTATGAAAAATTTGGTACCTCTTCACTGAATTTTATGTGATTTTATCAATATTTCTTATTATCATCTTTTTCATATCTTGAACTGACAAAAAAATAATCCAATTGCTTTGCTTAAGTGATTCGAAACTTTGACTGGTGCAGGTCTAAGATTTCAAAACAACTATATAGCATATGTAAATACTGCTGAATTGCTGAATTGAAGGTATCAATGTAGATTTGTGTACATGGACACACACACACACACACACACACTTAGGAGCAGCAGTGCTGAGTTGATCTACTGCAATAGTGTTGTCTCTCTACTGCAAAGGTCTTATCTTCCATATACCATTTTCTAATAAAAGGTATGCTCTATAGAGAAATGGCTGATTCCAAATTGGAATAGGAAAAGTATAAGATGATACTAGAAATATCTTTCTGTGTTAATAATCAAGGACGTGCTGAAATAATTACAGGGATATGTCTAAAAACACAGAAACCTGCTTGAAAAGATAATCACTGGCTGAATTGAGGGCAATTTGACTGGCAAAAAAAGAATTGAGCCCACTGAATGAAATACTAAACCAAATGTCTGTGCAAATGTAAAAACTGAAAAGTAAAGGAAAATGAAATATCTATCACAAAATTGATATTTACAGATTTTCAAATTATTTCCTCCTAAATATAATTATTAGTCAAATTTCTCTAGGAATATATAACTGACAGGGGATCTATGTAAATACGGTGAGATATTATAAGGATTGTCTCACATGGCTGTGGATGGGCATGCTGAAATTCTATTGAGAAGGCCAAAAGCTTGGAACTCCAACATAGGTATTTACTATTTCCCACAAGAAGCTAGCTGATTAAGGTAGAGATGAAAATTCTCTCTTCTGATTGTTGAAATTAACTCTTCTCTTTTTATAGCATTCAACTGATTAGATGAGATATCTCATTGTTAAAGGGAATATCAACTGATTTTAAATGTAGCCAGCTATAGACACAATCAAATTACTGATGATTTAAGTCCACAAAATTTCCTCACAATAACAAGCAGGCCAGTGCTTGTTTGACCCAACAACTGGCCACCATAACCTGGCCAAATTGATGCATGAACTTTACCGTCACTATTCATCCGTTATCAACTTGGCACCCATGCACATCTCTATAAATCATAATTCATTGCTAAATAAAAAAATATTAACATTTATATTTTCACCTAACAATAATCAATTGTTCTGTACATAGTCAGAAACACACTAACTTTTCTCAGAATAAAGTGCAAGCCCTTGGGTAATAGTCACTTTTAAACTTGACATTCTATAACTCAAATACTAGCACAAGAAGTTAATAGAGTTTATGATATATGATAAGGGAATTAGTGAAGTAAGCAAATATATTTGCTTTATGTAAATCTGCTTATGTACGTGTATACAAACATAACCAAACAAAACAAGAAAGAAATATCCATAACTGTTACAGTCCTCATTTCTATAACTCGTCACATGGTCATTGTTCTAACTAAAACTACCTTCTCAAGGGTGCATGGGTGGTTCAATGGTAGAAAGCTCACCCTCCATGCAGGAGACCCAAGTTCGATTCTCAGACCGTGTACCTCCTAAAAAAATTAAAAACTACCTTGTTCCACTATCTATTCCTTATTATTTACCTCAGTGAACACTTCAGCTGGTCATGGTTCTTTGTCTGATTGGTGACCTAGACTTTCATTCCTGATGTTTCCCGGACATTAGCAAGTCCTGCCCGGATGAGTTGCTGCAGTTTTCCACTGACTTTAAACACAGGGCATGGTAATACAAAGAGATACCCTAGGGGATCCCCTGTATTCCAGGAAAACTTTTCTTTACCTCCATTATGTAGTTGCAGTCTTATTATCTCTTGGCAGTCAGAATTGATCAACCCAACCAGTATAGTAATTCTTTTCTTCGCTTGTTGATTCAGAGGCATGAGAAACAAAAAGTGGCCAGGTGGCAGTCTTAAATTCTAGTTCAGTGGAATCATTATTGTGTCCCTTGGTCAACACATTCATCTTTTTGGAGCTAAGACCTGTAGACAGCAGAGTTTAAGGTTGCAGGGACAGGAAGCAATTATTTCTAGTGGATCACTAGCGAGTGGTACCACTCCCATTTTCACCCCTTGATTCCTGGACCTGTGAATTCTGGCTATGGGAGGAACAAAACCACTGAGTGGATGATAATTTAGAGCATACAACCTCCTGGATGCTTGCCCCAACCCCACAAGATAGTGCCACCTAGTCGGCATCATAAGCCTTCAAAAGACCATTCCACCATTCTGTCAACTCAGCTGCTTCAGGATGGTGGGGAACATGGTAAGATCAGTGCATTCTATTAGCATGTGCTCCTTCACACACTTCATTTGCTTTGAAGTTGGTTCCTTGGTCAGAAGCAATGCTATGCAGAACACTGTGATGTTGGATAAAGCATTCTGTAAGCCCATGGATGGTGGTTTTGGCAGAAGCATTAAGTGTAGAAAAGGCTAACCTATATCCAGAGCCTATTCCATATAGAACAAAATGCTGCCCCTTCAGTGATGAAAGTGTTCCAATGTAATCACCCTGACACCAAGTAGCAAGCTGATCACCTCAGGGAGTGTTCATCATATCGGGAAATGAGTGTAGGTTTCTGCTCCTGGCAAGATTGAGCAATTAGCAGTGCCTATAGTCAGGTAAGCCTTGGTGAGTGGAAACCCATGCTGCTGAACCCATGCATGACCTTCATCCCTAACACCATGACCACTTTGCTCATGAGCCATGAACAAATACTGAAGTGGTTGGGGAATAGGTTGTCTGGTATTCACAGAATGTGAATTCTTATCCACTTGATTATTAAAATCTTCCCATGCCAAAGTCACCCTCTGGTGAACATTCACGTATGATGCAAATCACCATATTTTTTGCCCACTCAGAAGGGTTTTTTTTTCCTCACATAGTTCTTCCCCAGACACTGAATCACCAATTCTTACCATGGTCATTCCAAGTTCCTAACCATACAGTCAAATCATTCATGACAGCACATTAATAAGTATACAAAATGCACCTCTAAACATTTCTCCTTCCAAGCAAAATGAACAACCCATGGAGGATTTCCCTTCACCATTGTCCTTTACGGATGTTCTGTGGCTGTATTGCTGCGGCTGTCCACTTTTGGGTGATCTTTGTACATCATGTAAAACCTTATGTAAATAAGAACTGATTGTTCTCTTCCTCAGCCAGTAAGGAACTCCCTGGACAGTTCATAGCTTTGAGGTGGGCAAGAAAAGGTAATGTGGCAAGAGTGGGGGCCATAGATATTTGGCTGACTTCCTTATGTAGCTTACATTTACTTTCAGGAACTTCTCAAGCTTTATCATTTATATGGCACTTCCCTTTTATGATGGAGTGCTCCTGTACAGGTCCAATTTTATGGCTATGTGGTCCAACAACATCAAGTTCATGAGAAGCAACTCAGGTTTCATGGTAACTTGATGGCCCAAGGTTAAGTGTTCATTTTCTATGAATGCCCAAGGTGCTGATGTGAAAGGATTTATGTATCTTAGAAAAGCTGTGTTTTGATCCTAATCCCATTTTGTAAAGACAGTTGTTTCTTCTAACCCCTATTCAATGCTGTATGTTGGAAACACTAATTAGATTATATCCATGGAGATGTGACACAGTCAAGTGTGGGTATTAAACTTGATTAGGTGGAGATGTGTCTCCATTCATTTCAGGTGACTCTTGATTACTTTGCTGGTATCCTTTAAAAGAGGAGGCATTTTTGGAAAAGGCTTGAAATCCTGAGAGAGCAGAGTATAATGCTAGAACAACAAAAGAGAAAGCCAAGAGATTTTGAGAGAGAACCTTTCATGGAACACATAGAAACTTTCTTCATGCGGCACTTAAATTGAGAATTTGTATCCAGTGTATTTAGGAACAACCAGCCAAAATTCAACTCCACCAAATTCTGATCAGGTGCCCAAATCGCTGTCATCTAGAGCTTTGCCTCTGGTAAGTATTTGAATAGTGGTATATAGTGGTGATATTTTGCATATTGTTTTTGCCAACTACTCAGTAGACTATCAGTGTTATCTTGATTGTTGTAAATAGAGTCATTAGTGCCTTTGAATGTAATCAGATTAGAGACTTTATACCAAAAACCCTAGAACCAATTCAGAAATCTCATTCTAAAGATGCATTTCTTAAGAACTACCCCTGGTGCCAAATCTGTATTAATCAGAGTTCTGTAGGGAAACAGAACTGACAGGAGATACATGTAAATGCTATGAGATATTTAAAAGAATTGTCTCATATAACTGTGGGGATAAGCAAGTCTAATTCCATACAGCAGGCCACAAGCTCAGATCTCTGATGAAGTTTTTTGGTGAGTTCCTTAGGAAAAGCTGGCAGGTTAAAGTATAGATGGAAATTCTTTCTTCTGACTGCTGAAATTGTCTCTTCCACTTTTAAGGCATCCAACTGATAAGATGAGACTTATCTCATTGTTGAAAGGAATCTCTTTATGGTTTTAGACATAATCAATCATAAATGCAATCATCTTGCTGATGATTTAAGTCCACAAAATATCCTCACACTAACCATCAGGCCAGGATTTACTTGACCAAAATAACTGAACACCATAACCTGGCCAAGCTGACACATGAACATATCCATACCATTGCATAAAATAACTTTTTATACAATAAGATAACTTGGAATCTTCAAAAGTGTCATGCTTGTGAAAATCAATAAAAGTTTAAGAAGCTCTTCTATTCTGAAGGAAGCTAAAAATGCATGTCAATTAAGTGTAATTTCATGAATTTGAACGGGATATTTTTGTTATCAAGATGTTAGTGTGACAATTATCAAGCTTCATTGCAGAGTGTATTATATAATTGTAAAGCATAAATGCTGATTTTTCATCTTTGATGATCATATTATTGTTCTATAGATTAATATTCTTTATAATTTTTTTGCATGGGCAGGCCCTGGAAATAGGTTAATACCCTTTAATATAGGAATTTCATCCACTATTTGTGGATTAATGGGCATCAGGTGTGCAACTTATTTCAAATGCTTCAGGTAAAAAATAATTATATTTACAAGTATTCTAAATTTCTGTAGGTCTTTATTTAGAAAAGAATACCACAAACCATTCCTTAAATAACTTTCCAGACTTTGAAGCTATGTGTTTCAGGTTGCTGAAGAGCTAGCTACCCTGAAAACCAATGAAAGCTATTGTCTCAATCAAGGCTGAGGAGACTATACCCATCAAATTATCAATAACAAGCCTTGAAGGGCCATGTATAAAGAACAGGGGAAACTAAAAGTAGACTGAGGTTTATTTGAAATTCCAGTGAGATTAAGTGAAACTGCATATTGTGAAATATGCGACCATGTTGACCATGCTAAATCTGCATCTCCTTCACAGATTGTTTTAGTTTGCTAAAATTGCCAGAATGCAATATACCAAAATAGATTAGCTTTTATGAATGGGGATTTGATTTATTTAGTTACAAATTTACAGTTCTTCAGAAGAAAAACAGCTAGCTTTCATCTAGATTCCTCTGTCATGTAGAAAGGCACATGGTGATATCTGCTAGACTCTGGTTTTAAATGGATTTCCCAGCATGTTTCCTCTGTGTATATCCAAATATCAGGGTGCATGTTGGCTCTGAGCTCATTCTCTCTCTTCTGACTTCTCCTTTTGAGACTGAAGCTGATTAAATTAAACATCACTCATTGAAGAAAGCACTCCCCTTAGCTGACTACAGATATAATCAACCATAGATAAAATTCACAGGCTGATGATTTCAGTCCTCAGCCACAGAACTACTGGACACCATCACCTGGCCAAGTTAACACTTGAATCTAACTATCACAGTGTCCACCCTTTGTCAACTTGGCAGGTATGCACATCACCTTAAACCATACTTAATCTCTAAATAGAAAACAATAACAGACATATTTTTTCACCTAACAATGCTCATCTGTCCTGTATACAATGCACTAAATTTTTCCATATAAAAATACATTCATTTCATCATAATATCACAAAAGCCTTAAATTATTTCAGTAATAATACAAATACAATACCAACTCAAAAATAGTACAAGATTTCATCAAAGTCAGTCACAGATTTAGTCTAACCTAAAGTAAACTCCTTCCCTGGCTGTGCACCTGTGAACTTAAAGCAAGCTATCTGCTTCCAACATATGAAATAGGAACAGTCATAAAATAAATGATCCCATTGCCATAGTAAGAAATTGGAAGGAGAACAGGGGTCAATGGACCTAAACAATTCTGAAAACCTGCAGAGCAAACTCCATTATATTCCAAAGTCTGAAAGTCATTTATCCTTGGTGCTTTAGAAAGCAGGAGTCCCACCCTTCCCAAGGGCCTACCCAAAAGTCCTGTCCTCTCCAAACCCTGGGATGAGGATTGCAACATTGAAGAACACTAGAAAGACCAGCCTTTTCTTGGCTTCACACTCTTCAGACATTTAGGTGACACCAGATCCTCTGCATCTCTGGGACACATGCTCAACCACTTCAAAACAGTGGAGTGGCAACCAGGCCCCACCCAAATCACCGGAGGATGTGCTCCACTCAATCTAAGGCCTGGGTCACCACAACTCTCCCTGAACATAGAGGCAGTAAACATGCCCTCTGCCTCTGGGGCAACTCATCTCTACCACTTGAATGGGTGGGTCTGCTCCTCTGGTCTGATATTTCCTGGCTCAAGGTCTTCACTTCTTTGTTTCTGCCTTTAAGTATTTTTCGTTCAAACCATTCCTTTTCTGTCTCTTTGAGTCCAGAGTGGTAGTGGTTCCATTTTTACTAATATTCCAAACAATTTGTTGGCTCGCATGTAACATAGATAGATCAAAACAATTGGACAATAGCACTTTCCCCAAATCCTTTCTGGATAACTTCGTGTCTAATCCTGTCTTGTCCTGTAATGATTGACTGGTTCTATGTTTGATTAAGTCCTCACGTAGGACACTATTTTCTGGGGTCTCACTTTCTGGAATCCCAGAATTTTCCAGATGATTGATTTTTTTATTTCTTTTTCCCCAAAAGTTATGATCTGAATTTATCACTTTCTTGTCACATTTCACTATAGTCTGCAAGGATAAACCAGGCTGCATTTTCCACATTTAGTTCAGAAATCACCTCAGTTACACAGCCAGATTGTCACATTCAAATGCTACCTTCCATCTATCACCAGAACTCAATTTTGTCAAATTCTTTGCAACCTTAAAAAACAGTCAATTTTCTTCCAATTTGACTCCAATGGAAGTCAATATATTGAAGCAACATATTCCTCCAATGCTTCAATAGAAGTATCTTTAGAGTACATATTTCCATAAACAGTCTCATCAAAGTAATCTAGGCTTTTTTTTTTTTTTTTATCAAGCACCTCACAATTCTTCCAGAATCCTTTCCTTATTCATTTAAAAAGCCATTCCAACATGTTTGGTATTTGCAAATGCAGCACCCCATCCCTGTGGTACCAAAATCTGTCTTAGTTTGCTAAAGCTGCTGGAATGCATTAAACCAAATATTGATTGACTTTTATAAAGGGGATTTA
The DNA here is from genome assembly GCA_004026745.1 of Myrmecophaga tridactyla. NCBI lineage: Eukaryota > Metazoa > Chordata > Mammalia > Pilosa > Myrmecophagidae > Myrmecophaga > Myrmecophaga tridactyla. The sequence goes on along the minus strand of PVIY010045433.1, from coordinate 7,000 downwards.
TTTAGTTACAAATTTACAGTTCTTTGGAAGAAAGGCACCTAGCTTTCATCTGGGTTCCTTTGTCACATGAGAAGGCATACAGTGACATCTGCTGAGTTTTTCTCACAGTTTTTAGATTCAAATGGTTTTCCCCAGGATGTTTCCTCTCTGCATCTCCAACTGTCTTGGTCTATGTCAGCTCTGAGCTCATTTTCTATCTTCTGAGTTCTCCTTTTAAGCTCCCAGATGATTAAATTAAATTTCACTCATTGTGGAAGGAAGGCACTCTCTTTAACCAACTGCAGAAGTAAGCAACTATAGATGAAATTCATGTGCTAATTGATTTTAGTTAACAACAATAGAACAACTGGGCACCATCACATGACCAAGTTGACATCTGAAGCTAACTATTATACAGAGTGAAAGGATAACACTCTCTTATATAAGATAAAAATATCTGCATCTGTGGTGGCTTGGAGTTACGAAGCTCAGAAAAATATGTTTCCAATCTTAATGTGTATGCATTCATTTTAAATATGACCTTTCAATGAAGTTCCTTGACTCTAGGTGTGGTCCAACTGAATCATGAGGTTTTAATCCTATTATTGAAGGACTTTTAAAGAAGGCCACAGAGAAGTAGCTGCAGAGAGCATACAGAAACCAGAAGTCAATAGAACCTGGAAGAAAAAGGAGAAGATACTGCTATGAGCATTATCATGTGAAAGAAAAGCCAAGAAACCCCAAAGATAGATGGCCAGGTATAAGATACTAACCCCAGGAGGAAGAAAGCCTTCTAGTCATTGAAGCTGTGAGCCAATAAATTACTGTTTTAAACCACTCCATTGTATGGTATTTGTTTTAGCAGTTGGAAAACTAACACAGTTTTTGTATGAGAAAGTGGGGTGCTGCTATTATAAATACCTAAATATGAGGAAAGGAATTTGAAGCTAGGTAAAGAGTGGAGTCTGGAAGAAGTATGAGGGTTAAAAATGGGTGAGAGCTATAGAGAAAGATTTTATCATTTTTATGGAATATATAATTCACCATGAACTAGGTGTGGGTAGAGATTTGGACAGTAGAGCTACTACTGACAACGCCTTAGAAAGAAATGATGGATGCATTATTGGAAATTTGAGGAAAGGCAATCCATGTTAGAAAATATTATAGGGACTTTGTTTTAGTATCTAGGAAGCTGAAACAAGATCCAAGATATTTTCTTTACATAAATGTATAGAATACATGTATTACTAGATTTGAGTCAAGAAAATAAGACCAATCGATGGCAAAGGAAAATTACACAATAGAAGTATCCTCACAGACGCTCTAGATAATGGCATTAACTGATAAAAATATTGAAATAACTATGATTAATATGGCAATGAAACCAGAAGATGGACAAATAAGTAGAAAGATCATGCAATTTGGTAGATAATTGGAATCTGATAAAAGAGTCACATATATGCTGCAAAACTGAGAAAAACTATATCTGAAATAAATGACTGAAAGTGTGATTGAAACAAAAAATTAGACTCTGGAGAATATGAGGTTAGTAAACTGGAAGAGAGGTCACTAGAAATTTCCAAAGTGAAAAAAGAAGATAAAAAAATGGAACTTTAGGATTAGCACAGCAGAAATATGTGAAATATGAAAATTCTACTGCAGGTTCAACACATTTCCATTTGGAGAAAAGAGAGACAATGGCAAAGAAGCAATATTCAAAGAGATAATTATCAAGATTGTCCATCTCTGATTAAAATAACCAACCCGCAGAATCAAGAATCTTTTTGATATTTAATCATGCAAAATTATACTATATCATTTTTCACTTTTATTAATTTGCACTTTATTTATATGGCATAAAAATGCATTTCTTCAAATTCACCAAGCCCATTTAGAAGAAAAATTAACAAACCAATTTAATTCAGTTTAACTGAAATTATTCATGAAAATATATTTTAAACAATATTCTAACAACAGCCAAATAATCATATAATCACATTCAATCTGTGTAATTGTTTTAAAAATCTGCTGCATGAAAGCACTGTCTATTAAAAAAATAAATTCAACAAAATGTCATTAATTATGCTTTAATGTATATAACACATTCTTCACAGTGTTTTGGCAAAATGTTTTTTTTTTATATTTTAGAATAAACAAATTACCCAAGATCAATTAAAGACTGTAAGGACAAAGTTCAAAATTCTATATTGCTATCATTTTCATGGATTTGAAACTAAAAAGCTTAATTCACATACTTTAATGCCTTTAACTCCAAAAATTGTTTGAATTTATATTTAATCATATTTAAAAATATAACATATTTTCTACATTTTTGTTAACATAGCAGGTCAAGAAAAAGACACTTCTTGCTGAAAACAAATTAGATTCCAGTTTGGTGGCATTTGACATTTAAATTTTGTGTGGTTAATGTAGTGCTTTCCCACACCAAGGAACTGGTACTAGGAATTCTCAACTATGTTCTAAAAATTATTAAGAGATTTAGTGAAAGAACTCTGAGATGGACTTATTTTAGATAAGCAAATTTCTTATATTTTCTAAAACAGAAGGTTTCTCGATAAATTGACATTTTGGGCTGGTTGACTCATTGATGTAGGGTCCTATCGTGTGCGTTATAGGATATTTAACATCTTATTTAATCTCTACCTTCTACATGCCAGTTGCATCTCTACCCACCCCACCACCACCACCACCACCACCACCAAATATGACAACTAGTATCCCTCCAGATATCACCACATATTCACTGGGGAGCAAAATCATCCCAAATATGAGAAGTAATATCCTAAAAATAAGAAATTATTCTGAGTAGAAGAGTTTTAATATTCCCAATGATATTGCAAAAGTCACGTTTCTCACAGATTTGGGCTTTTTTTTAATCACCTAATTAATGCCATTTTTCATCCTTTAAATAGGATTTACTATAAATAGTATTTATAGTAAATAGTTACTTTAAATAGTATTCCTATGAATTCATGCACTGCGAAATACAATCACATCCAACCAAGATGCTACTTTCTTTGGCAACATGTAGCTTTGTGGCCAGCGGGAGTATGTTTCCACTTTACTGAACAATGTTTGACATTAGTGTTGAATAAAGTTCTTATGGTATTTATAGGATGAAAGAAGTACTAATTTATAACTAGGGAACTATAAGAAGATAGTGTAGACTTTAAAACATTAATTTTATTACCATTTCATGTTTCTGATTTGAGATTACATTTTGTTTTTTGTTCTTTAAAATATTGTACAGTAAAACATATATTGAATTTTTAGAAGAAATTGCCATTGTTGATAAAAAAATTATTTTTGTAAAATTTATTTATTAGCTGTTATATTGTAAAGTTTTATGTTAGCCTTTGATACATTTAAGTGAACCTTTTAAAATACATTGATTCATCTGTTTGGGTTTTATTTGTTCATATTTGCATACATGAACCATATGGATTTGTGTTACTTGTGAATGTCTTGCCAAAACTAGCTTCTGCTTGAGAATGTAATTGTAAAATCAACAAATAGTATTTAAGATGTGGTTATTTATAAGAAAAATTGCCATAGTAAAATTTAAAAACAATATACTTCCCTTTGTAAAATTTTGGGGAATACCAATCTCCAAAACAGAGGACTAATGGCATTCATAAAAAGTAAATAAAAGAAAACTTAGATTTTTAAAATGAGATTTTTTTTTTTTGCATGGGCAGGCTCTGGAAATTGAACCTGGGTCTCTGGCATGGCAGGTGAGAATTCTGCCACTGTGTAAACGTTGCACTGCCCTCTTTTTTAATTATTTATTTTTTGAGATGTGCAATTTTAATATACAGTTTGTATCACTGAGAAATGATGCCACCAAAACTCATTAAGTATAAAATGGTAAAATACATTTTACCATACTACTGCATGTAGCAAAAAGAGAAGGCATAATCCATATTTCCTTCTTTACTTTTAATTTAGCATCTTCAGTTGGGCAAGAAAACATTATGATAATTTTTTTTTTTTTTTATTCTATATGGCAGGTCACATTTCATTCTTTTTCCATGTGAGTATCCTGCTTTTGCAGCGCCATTTGTCAAATTTTCGTCTGGTTGGTTTTTGTTAGTTTTTTGGGGAAGTGCATGGGCCAGGAATCCAAATCGGGTCTCCCTCATGGAAGGTAAGAATTCTATTGCTGAATTACCCTCGCACCCCCCAAAAAACATTATAATAATTTTTGAATGTGGAAATATACATTTCAGAAATAGTTGTTATAGTAAGTGAAGAACATGTATACATGTAGAAAATTTTAATGTATAATTTCTGATAAGAAGAATAATACTAAAGCCTGATTGGTAAGGTTTTTTTGTTTGTTTGTCCTGTTTTGTTTCATTTTTGTAAATGGACAGTTATAGGCTATTTTAGGCTTCACCAGCCATACATCTCTGTTGCAACTACTTAACTCTGCCATTTTTTTGGAAATCACTTATTACACAAGGCATAAACAAGTGACTGGCTTCATTTCAACAAAAGATAATTTATAAAGACAGTCATTCAACCTGATTTGTCCAGTAGGCTCTTGTTTGTCTACTTCTGAAGTAGAGAACTGTGTATATCTTAAACAAAATGTATTTTTGCTATTAATAGAGAGGTTATTTGCCTCTCCTGAGTGATAGGTTAAACAATTTCCTACATCCTATATAATATGGAAATACATCAAGTTAAGACATTAAATTATATTACTTCTAAATAGAATAAATCAAATGTTACCCTTAAGAAACTCTTTTTTCCTTCTTTTTAGAACAAATTCTCCTAATTTGGACACAGCCAACACCTACATGAATATAAACATTTTCTTTTATAAAATATATACTTTTTATGGCAATGTGTACTGATTATTAGCATATACAGTATAGAGGAAAACTAGAAAATTTAGAGTAGATACAAGTAGCACTTAAAAATTAGGTTAAGCAAAGAAGTTGGCTTGTTTTGCTGTAAGCTTTGATACAAGTTGTTATTCCATGAATATAAAATGCAAAAATAGGTTTCCTGAGAAGGAAAGGACTCCACATTAAGACTTTGAGCTGCTTAAGGTCTCATAAGCAATGAAGTATACTTCTCACTTTATACCTCAGGCAAAAGAGAGAAAATTATCACCTGTTGAAGACCCAGATTTTTCTTTAATCTTTTACTATTCTTAATAACAAAAGAAAAACATTCCTATAATTTTATGCTTTACATGCCACAGCAATTTTGTTCATCTCATTGTAAACTTGAAATATACGTGCTTTTTTTTTTTCTTTTTCTAATTGACTAAGGAAAGATTCAAACAATTTCCTGTGTTATGTTTGGCCTGAACACCATGTATTTATTGAGAAAAATTTTTCAAAGCAAAACAAAAATGGCAATCCTTCTTCAAAATTTTAAGGGCTGAAGATTATAAGCACTGCTTTCTTTTTCTTGTTTCTCTGCCCACGCTGATTATTACCTACTCCCCATCCTTAGATGCAATTTTTCTCTTGTCTTTTCTTTCAAACTTTCAGTCTTGCAGAACTGAGAAATATTTACTTTAGAAAGTTTTGGCAACTTGCTTAAATGGCTCTTTTCAGTGTTTGCTCCCAAGAAAGCCATTTTATTAAATAGAAGAGATTGAAAGTCACTCACTTTCCCAACCCTCCCACTCCAAGCAGAAAAATGGGTTTTCACATAAAACTTTAATTCTGTTCATCCTTTTAAAAGCTAAGTTTTCACAGTATACAATAATTTGTGAAATCATTTTTCCATGGCAGTTCAATGAATTTAAATATCTTTATATATATGCACTTGCATGTTTTATATTTTTTATCAAATGTTGAAATTACTTGGGATTTTAGGAACCTCAGGTTTCTACTAATATTTTACTGTTCATAGAGAAGCATAGCTATTGTGAAATTCCACAACAAATATATCTTACCAAGCTTTTTGTGATTGAAAATCATCATTTAGATACATGTGCTTTTCCATAGTCATATTATACTTCAATTAGAGCTTAAAAATATATTATGGCATTGATTTAGTCCCATCTGAAAATTATCCCCTAAAGTATAGGAAGAATTGACAATATTCACCGAGAGGGACTGCCGTCCAAGTTTAACCACTTTACAACAGATATGTGCAACAGATTCACATTTCCTCATTAATCATTAATAATTGTGCAGATATCAGTTAATATTTAGTTAATATCACTTAACAAAATTAAGAGCACATTCAGGACATTACTGCTTATTTATGCAGTCAAGTTATTTATCTCAACATTGAAGTTCTGGAAATTTTGCTACTGGCATGTAATAAAATCCCATTCTGTAGTTCAAAAAGAAGCTATTATTGGTTTATTTCTTTTTGCCTGTATGCAACTTTTCAAAATTAAGAAAAAGACCCTAGATAACTACTCTTTACTCTATGTAAACAGGTACCTCATACCAATGGGAGCAATTGAAAACATAAGAAGCCTTACATAAACTTTTGTTATTATAACAGAACATGTGGTAATAAAATATGTATTGCAAAAGTCTGGTGTCTCCTTGATCCCTTGTGACAATGCTCAGAAGCAACAAATTTTAGCTTTTCTGTGTATTGGTTCAACTGGTAATAACTTTCTACATATTTATATATAATTTACACTATAAATACAATATATTATACAAATTGATCCATTTTTTAATTTATCAGCATTAGACAGTTTCAATTAACTCTCTGCTATGAAAAAAAGAGAATTATACATAAATGTTATATTTCCTTCCTAAATATTCTGTAAGACATTTATATCTTCTGTCAATTATTTTAATATCTATATAAAACATTTATGTTTCTTACTAGTGATAAAGCAGCTTCAAATAGCATATATATTGACTTCTTTTTAAGTAATATGAATTTGTGAGCTTAATCTTCTCCCAATCTCTTGTATCCTCAACTACTTTTCAAGTTCTTCCATTGCATTTTTTTATCCTTTTATTTGGCAAGTGATATGACCTTTAACAAAAAAGAATATCACATT
>PVIY010045432.1:0-19089 GCA_004026745.1 Myrmecophaga tridactyla | reverse complement strand
AGTGGGTCAAAGAAGAAACTGCTAGAGAAATCAGTAGCTATCTGGAGCCGAATGAAAACAAGAACACAACCTATCAGAACTTATGGGATGTAGCAAAGGCAGTGCTGAGAGGGAAATTTATAGCCTAAATGCCTATATTAAAAAACAAGAAAGTAAAAATTGAGGATGTAACTGCTCACCTGAAAGAATTTGAGAAAGAACAGCAAACTAACTTGAAAGGAAATGGGAGAAGAGAAATGATAAAGATTAAAGGAGAGTTAAATGAATGGGAAAAGAACAATAGTAAGAAACAATAAAACCAAAAATTGGTTATTTGAGAAAATCAATAAAATCAATAGGCCACTAGCAAGGCTGACAAAGAAAAAAAGAGGATGCAAATAAAATCAGAAATGAGAGGGCAGTCATTATCACAGATCCTGAAGAAATAAAAAAAAAATCCTAAAAGGATACTATGAACAACTAAATGCCAACAAACTAGACAGCTTAGATGAAGTGGACAAATTCCCAGAAACACATAAACAAGCTACACTGACTCAAAAAGAAATACAGAATCTCAACAAACCAATCACAAATAAAGAGATTCAGTCAACAAAAATCTTCCCTCAAAGAAAAATTCAGGGTCAGATAGCTTCACAGGAGAATTTTAACAAACATTCCAAAAAGGACTAACACCAATCCTGCTCAAACATTTCCAAAAAATTGAGGAAAAAGGAACACTACCTAACTCATTTTATGAAGTGAACATCACTTTAATATCAAAACTAGGTAAAGATGCTACAAGAAAGGAAAGCTACAGATCAATCTGCCTAATGAACATAAATGTAAAAATTCTCAACAAAATATTACCAAAGCAAATCCAACAGAACATTAAAAGAATTTTACACCATGACCAAGTGGGGTTTATACCAGGAATGCAAGGATGATTCAACATAAGAAAATCAGTTAATGTACTACAGCACATTAGCAAATCAAAAGGAAAAAATCTTATGAACATCTCGATTGATGCTCAAAAAGCATTCAACAAAATTCAACATCCTGTTCTGATAAAAACACTTCAAAAGGTAGGAATCAAAGGTAACTTCCGCAACACAATAAAAGGTATATATGCAAAACCCATAGCCACACTGTACTCAATGGTAAGAGATTGAGAGCTTTCACCCTAAGATCAGGAATGAGACTAGGATGCTCTCTGTCACCACTATTATTCAACATTATACCAGAAGTTCTAGTGAGAACAATCAGGCTGGAAAAAAAAAATAAAAAGCATCCAAACTGGAAAGGAAGAAGTAAAACTCTCGTTATTTGCAGATGACATGGTACTATACTTAAATCCTGAGAAATCAACAACAAAGTTACTTGCTAATAAACAAATTCAGCAAGGTGGCAGGTTATAAAAAAGTGCAAAAATTGATAGTGTTTCTATACACAAGCAATTACCTAACCGAGGAGTCAATCAAGAAAAAATTCCATAAAATAGCAACTAAAAGAATCAAGTATCTAGGAATGAACTTAACTAGGGATGTGAAGGACTTGTACACAGAGAACTACATAAATTGTTAAAAGAAATCAAAGAAGACCTAAACAGGTGCAAAAACATTCCATGCTCATGGATGGAAGGTTAAACATAGTTAAGATGTCAATTCTAATCATTAAGATGTCAATTCTAATCAAATTGATGTACAGATTCAACACAGTACCAATAAAAATTCCAACAACCTACTTTGAAGACGTGGAAAAGTCAGTTACCAAACTGATCTGGAAGGGAAGGAGATCCCAAATAGCTAAAGGCACCCTAAAAAAGAAGAACGAAGTAGGAGGATTAACCCTCCCTGATTTTAAAACTTATTATAAACCCATTGTGGTCAAAACAGCATTGTATTGGCAAAAAGACAGGAGTATTGACCGATGGAATTGAATTGAGAGCACAGAAATAGACTACCAAATCTATGGTGAACTGATCTTTGGCAAGGTCCCTGAATCCACTGAACTGGGACAAAATAGTCTTTTCAACGAACAGGCATGGGAGAACTGGATATGACCAGCCAGAAGAATGAAAGAAGACCCTTACCTTACACCTTTTACAAAAAAAAAACTTCAAATTGGATCAAACAACTAAATATAAGAACCAGTAATATAAAGCTCCTAAGAGAAAATGTAAGGAAATATCTTCATGACCTAGTAATAGGAAGTAGCTTCCTAAACTTCACACCCAAAGCACAAGCAACAAAGGAAAAAAATAAATAATTGGGAACTCCTCAAAATCAGATGTTTTTGCACCTCAAAAGACTTTGTCAAAAAGGTAAAGAGGCAGCCAACTCAATGGGAGAAAATATTTGGAAATCACACATCAGATAAAGGTTGATATCTTATACATATAAAGAAATCATACAACTCAACAACAAAAGAACAAGCAATCCAATTATAAAGTTGGCAAAAGATATGAATAGACATTTTTCTGAAGAGCAAATACAGATGGGTAAAAAGCACATGAAGAGATGCTTACTCTCATTAGCAGATCAAGACTACAATGAGATACCACCTCACACGTATAAGAATGGCTGCTATTAAACAAACAGGAAACTACAAATGTTGGAAAGGATGTGAGAAACTGGGACACTTCTGCACCGCTGGTGGGAAGGTATAATGGTGCAGCCACTATGGAAAACAGTCTGGTGGTTCCTCAGAAAACTAAATATCAAGTTGCCCTATGACTCAGCAATACCACTACTTAGCATATACCCAGAAGAGTTGAAAGCAGTGACACAAACAGACATTTGAACACCAATGTTCACAGCAGCACTATTTACAATCATCAAAAGATGGAAACAATCCAAGTACTCATCAACAGACGAGTGGATTGACAAAATGTGGAATAATATTCAGCAGCAGTAAGATGAAACAAAGACAAATGGATGAGCTTTGAGGACATAATGCTGCATGAAATAAACCAGACATAAAAGGACAGATACTGTATGAATCCACTTTTATAACTATGGTAAAAGTAAAATCAAAGGCTTATAATACAGAATATGGGGTACCTAGAGATACACAGAAGCTTGAGATGGGCGAACAGTTTTCTAATGAGGATGAGCTTAATTGCAAGGGAAGAGACATAGTGAAGGTGGTTCACTAGTGGGTCTATAAGTAATATTACTATATTGAAGGTGAACATGACGGAAAGGGTTTGTATAGACCTGTGTCCCATCAATTAACACAACAAATACAAGTAAGTTCCTGCATGAACTACTCCAAAGGTAAGGATCTTGCACAAAGTGTATAATTTCAGGGTATGGAGGGAAAATGATATTGCATGCTATGGGCTATGTTTAAGAAGAAAACATCAACAATACTCAGGGGTACATAATGGGGGAGGGACAAGAGTTAGGGGGAGGTATGGATTTTCTATGTGGTGAGGGTATGTCTACTGGCTATTGTTCTCTTAGGGACAATGAAATTATCTAAAGTTGATGGACTGCTGACTTTGGACATTATACATGAAGCCCAACAGATGGAGGTGGGTGAAAGATGCACTGACTGAGTAGCAGACTGATGAATGATGCTGTAAACATATGATTGAACATGGTGCTGCCACAAAAAGGAATGAAGTTGTGAGGTATGCAACAATGTGAATGAACCTGTGGGACATTCGGTGAGGCAAAATAAGCCAGAAACAAAAGAGCAAATATTATATGAACTCATTTAGAAAATACTAACAAGAAAACTGAGGCCTAGAGTGTAAGCTCTTTGATAGCAGAGTGGTAATTATTTAGTCCAGAGTGGTAATTATTTTTGGAAATTAATGAGCTGTTTTATATATGTGTAACCTGATATATAAGATAAGAATGAAGCCTATCCGACTGGGATTAAGGTAATCCAGAATACAGGGGAAAGGAAGACATTGCCTGCATTTTAGAACTCCACCTACTCCAAAGCCCAAAGGAAGAAAGTTTTCTTATGTCCAGAACCTAAATTTTCTGTAGCACATAATCTAACACGACCTGTCTGGATAGATCATTTCAACAATCCAAACACAGGGAGCACAGAATGAGAGTCTTTAATCCTGCATAGCATAATGTAATACCTGGATATACCCCAGAACATATTAAGAGAAAATCAAAAAGTACTGGCAAAGTCCCTTGAGGGATGGGAGAAAAAATGGAATTATTAAAATCTACCACTGGGGAAACCCTAGATACTGTGTCAAATATTAGGGACACCCAAATCAATAGGCTAAGCCCTTGATCTTGAGAAGCTTATGTATGTAGTGGAGAAGCTTAGACTACCTATAGATATGCTTAAGAGTCACCTCCAGAGGGCCACTTTTGCTGCTTAGATGTGGCCTTTCACTCTCTAAGCCCAACTCTGCAAGTGAAACTCTTGCCCTCCCCTCCTACATGGGATTTGATATCCAGGGGTGAAAATCTCACTGGTGGCGTGGAAGAAGAACCCTAAGGATGCACCTGGCCCTGGTACCATGGGAACAACTATGCCATCCTGACCGAAAGGAGGAAAAGAAGTGCAACAAATAAGGTTTCAGGGGCTGAGAGTTCAAACAGAGTCAAAGGCTACACTACAGGTCACTCTTGCACATGCTTTAGTTAGACGTTGCTACCTTTCATAACTTGCCAAACCACAACCAAAACCATTCCTGCCAATCCTGAAGAATACCTAGGGCATTATATAAGATTCTGCAAGGGTTCCATGCACTAGGGTAACTGTCCAAAATCTACAACCTCCAGATGAGTCCGTGGACCATATAAGTCAGGATATCAACCAGTTCTATCCCTCTACCCCATATTATCGACAGCCCCTTCCAATGTGAAATAGTTAGAAAGGGAATAGCCAAAATACCTCTAAAGAGTGGGAGAAAGATCAAAGCTGAGGGTAGGTTATACAGAGAAGGTTGGGTTTAACAAAGGAGTATGAATGCTGAATCATTATACTGATATTTCTTTTAGCCTCCAGTACCTTAGAGCAGCTAGAAATAAAAACCTAAAACTGTGGAACTGTAACCCATACCAACTCTGAAATCTGTTCTACAACTAATTGTTGTGATGTACTTTGAAATTTATAGCTTTTATGTATACATGTTATTTAAGGAGAAGGAGAAGTATAATAATAGATAAGATTGGATTTAACAAATGAATATGACTACTGAATCATTATATTGATATATCTGTTGGTCTCCAATGTCTTGGAGCAACTTGAAGAATAAATGAAAAATCATGGAACTATAACCCATACCAAACTTTAAAATCTGTTCTATAACTCCCTGTTAAAATGTACTTGGAAATTTATTGCTTTTATATATATATGTTATATTTCACAATGAAGAAAGAAATATTAAAAAAAGAAAAGAAAGAAAGAAAAAAAACAGCCCCAAGTTTTTCTCAAATAACCCCTGCTCAGAGCCTGGGACCAACTCCAGATATCATCACTACTCATACTGAAGTAGAGCCATTTTATTATGCTGAACACATATATTCAAGAATGCTATTTCCACTTTAGACCCTTTACAAATTGGCAGAGATTCTGCAGTGAGCTGAATGCTCACTTGTTTTCTAAAGCTATTCAATGCTCCAGTAGAAGGGACATGCAAGATTTTTAATGGTAAGCAATTTACATTCTGTGTGATTTAGCACAAAAGCTCTAAAATAATTAAGCTCATTATACAAATTTTATGGTTACGTTCATGTGTTGTCCCCCAAGTCTTACTAATCAAACTATGAATTACCAGTTAGTACAATAAAAAGGCAATAAAATGAACAATAAAAAGCATAATATTCTTTTGCATTTTCTTCAAATGTCTTCCTTCTATTACTCTAAGCTTCGTTTTATCATTCCTTTATCAAAATCCTGAAGGCTACATCCTATTTGAGCAATAAATCTAGACTGCATGTGAGACTACTATCAAATTTCAGAATAAATCTAAAAACTCTGCAACAAACTGGGAATGAACTTAATAAAACAAATAATTGGTCCTGAACAAGCAAATCACTGAAATTCATACTATTATGAAGTGGTTTTACTAGGAGATAGCAACATATACACAGTTAGGCTTAAAAGTGTTCACTACCTCATACGAGATTCGCCGTTGTTCAATATATGCCATGAACTGTGAACTGAGACTGTCTGAGTCCAGGGCCTTGCGCTGCCTCAGCTCTTCTTCTTCTTCCTCCACAGTACAGCTGTCAATGTAGTCAATCTGATCCAGATCATGTTCCACTGTACACATGACACACACATACACACACACCAGAGAAAGCATTCAGATTAGACAGCCAATAGAAGATATTTACTTAAATTGTACTCTCTCCTTTTCCTAACATTTTCCATTCCTGAAAACAGGAAGAATGAGGAAAAGTTTAAATGACATAAGCCTTTACTATTAGTCTATGGCCACTCTTAAGAAAAGGCTCCAGAAAATATTAATCTTAATTCACTAAAGAATGCAGTAATTGATGGTTATTATTGGAATATAGATCTCTATCATTTCTTTTGCTTTTGGTAATACCTTACTATCTAAACTAAGCAATGAAGTTTGAGTTTGTGAGAGTGGAAGATTAATTTTAAAGATCGAAAGGTGCACCTACTTTTGGGATTTCTTTTTGTGTCTTACGTTTGAGGCTTATCTCTTTGGGGAATTAGAAGGCAGAAAATCTAGCAGATATAATGCAAAGAAAAGTAAAAGGAAATACAAAAGATAAAGGATAAAGCAAATGGACCCGGAGAGACAGAAACAGGTATTATTATTTCCCTTCCCAAAACTATACTAAACGTTTTAAAAATCATGATCAGAAGAAAGACTTTCTTATTTGCTTAAGCACTGTAGATATTTTGCAGCAGTTTGTGGGCCACATTATTATTTCATCTGAAAAGTCTGGAATACTCCATTATTTTTAAGTTTAAAAAGTCATTACTCTTAAAAAAAAATCATTTCTCATTGCTACCTATCATAACTTGCCAAATTCCAACCAAAACCATTCCAGCCAATCCTAAAGAATACATAGGGCAATATATAAGATTCTACAAAGGTTCCATGTACTAGAGTAACTCTCCAGAAACCTACAACCTCCAGATGAGTCCCTGGACCATATAAGTCCAGAATATCAACCAGTTCCATCCCTCTATCCCATATTATCGACGGCCCCTTCCAATGTGAAATAGTTAGAAAGGGAATAGCCAAAATACCTCTAAAGAGTGGGAGAAAGATCAAAGCTGAGGGTAGGTTATACAGAGAAGGTTGGGTTTAACAAAGGAGTATGAATGCTGAATCATTATACTGATATTTCTTTTAGCCTCCAGTACCTTAGAGCAGCTAGAAATAAAAACCTAAAACTGTGGAACTGTAACCCATACCAACTCTGAAATCTGTTCTACAACTAATTGTTGTGATGTACTTTGAAATTTATGGCTTTTATGTATACATGTTATTTAAAGAGAATGAGGAGCATAACAGAACGATAGGATTAAACCAATGAGTATGACTGCTGAATCATTATGCTGACATTTCTGTTGGTCTCCAGTATCTTGGAGAAGAAGAAAAAATGAAAAATTGTGGAACTGTAGCCCATACAAAGAACCTCTTTTGTTGTTCAGAAGTGGCCTTTCTCTCTAAGCCAACTCAGTAAGTGAACTAACTGCCCTCTGATGTGTATTTTATACTTAATAGCACATCTAAATTCAGAAAAGCCACATTTGAAAGGTTCAATAGCCACATGTAGCTAATGGCTAACACAGTGCACAGCACACTGCTAGACATTATTTTAAGTGTGAAACAAACTGAGAAATATATCTCATATGAAAAGCAAAATTGAAAAGAAAATCACTGAAATGTGAAGGGAATGGTTAATGATGGGAATAATGAAGACAATAAGAGAAGGAAAAAAAGAGAGAATGGACCACTTAAATGAAATATTATTCAGAGAGGAATGCTCTTCTCATATAATATAATGGATTTCTGAAAATCGAAGTAATTTTTCCCTACTACCCCTCAAATTTTAAACATTAGGATTTAGTAATTCAAACTAAAGTAATGCTAAGATCAAGAGGTTATCTCAGAAGCACAAGGAAGCAAATACATCTTTACGTTAATGAGCTATAAGAACTATTCCTTTTTAAATGCCAAAATAAGGAAAACTGAGACCCAGATGCCATAAAGAGCACAATTTCAGATGGACGAACACGTAAACATCAAGAAATTCATTGAATTAAAAATAATGACTACAAAAGAGAATCTTTAAAAAGGAGAATGGTATTTCAAAGAAGATCACAGGTAAATCAAGACAAACAATGATTTATTCTAGGTGACTTGTCTTTAACGAGGTTTCCTCCCGAAATAAAAATGAGATTTTTTTTTTAGAATATTATATTCTACCTATAAGCCTAAAAACAGACAAATTGAAATGCAATGCCAATGGAAAATCATTTTTTTCAAGCAATTATAAAAGAGAAAGTCTTTATTAAGATGAGTAAACAAGTTACAGATATACAAACAAAAGGAGTGAATGTGAAAAAGACCGCGTTAAAAAGTTAAAATGATTATGAAGATTTTATATTTCATCTGTAATTATGTTTACCTCCACCATTTGTTATCACTAAACTGCTAGGATTCTCTTGGTATTGACTTTCTCTCCGTAGTCTCTGTTCTTTAGTAATCTCTGCTACTCGAAGAGGCAGATCTGAAAATTCATCTGTAGGCTTAAAATAGAGCAGAAACATTAAAATCAACATAATTTAAAATTGGGGACAATATAAGCATGAAAAGCATGGGTATAATATAAGCTCATTAAAATTCAGATTTAATAATATATAGCTAGATTCATGACACATATGTACATGAATTTAAATTATCTGCATATTATATAATTATATGGGCATAGCCATGCTTACGTACACAGCCCATCCACATATACATACATACACAAAATTCCAAATTATAAATGGGCTGTGTTCTAAAAGTGATTTTGCTTTGGACTCCCAATAAAACAATATTATAAATAGTAAATTATCAGACTAGCTAAAAAAGTTTTTTATAAATACATATATTGGATACATGGAAATACTAATGGTCAATGTGAGGGAAGGGTAAGGAGTATGGTATGTATGAGTTTTTTCTGTTTTCTTTTTATTTCTTTTTCTGAAGTGATGCAAATGTTCTAAAAAATGATCATGGTGATGAATATACAACTATGTGATGATATTGTGAGCCACTGACTGTACACCATGTATGGAAGGTTGGCATGTTAAAAATGTATGTGCTTGTTGTATTGATACAACAATGTACAACATTGTATCAATAAAAATTTTTTTTAAAGTTTTTAATTTTTTTATAATTTAATCTAATTTTTAGCTAAAATATTATACCTTAATAATTAACATAATACTAATAATTAAACAAAATAAAAATAATATAATTAGCTAAGAAAATTAGTTATCCCATCTCTTTGCCCTTCAATTTACAGTCCTATTTGTTTCCTTGCCTTCTGCTCAAGTCTACCCAGTCCCTCAAAATTCAGGTTGTAGCTGTAACAGGCTCACTTCATGTTTGCCTTCCAGGATATTATATTATATTTATATAATGTAATAGGGTAGCAAACACATAAAAATATACATTATAAAAAGGTGGGAAGGAAATAAAATACAATCTTTGTATTATAGGACTATGTGGGACTTATGCCTCTCCTTTTGACTTTTCCATGTTATACCTGAAAACTGAATCCAATTAAGACACTTTCCGTTTTCATCATTTTATTTTCTCTTAGTCAGGAATTATAACACGCAGAATGGAGAAACACTTACTTCATTCCCTGACCATCTCTTATCACCACTGTCCACACTATTGAAACCTGAATCAAGGGCTCCATAAGGGCGACCTGAGAATAGTTCTTCATGGCTGCCAAAAAATAATTTTAATTTTTAGCATAAAGTTTGATATTTTAAAAATTAAGTACTTGAACTAAACCAAATTTACTAATTGCAATTTTACTAATAAACATTTTCATGGCATTTAGCCCTATAATTATTTGAAACTAAATGGATGTTCTTTTAACTTTTTAATATGAAAAATTTCAAATACAGAATAAACAGAATAGTGTAATATATTATAATAGTATAATGAGCACATCAGCATAGCGAGTAAAATAATCCAGACAAAAATTCTAACATTCTGCCATTATTGTTTCATCCACACCTCCATCCACTTCCCATGCCCCCACTCAATAGTTCTTTTTCCTTTAAAGTGAAATTCACATGTACTGAAATACACACCTCTTAGCTATATAATTTTGACACATGTTTATACCCTTGTAACATATATCCCTATCATGATGTAGCACTTTTCCACTTTCTCAGAAAATTCCCATCCATCCTTTCCCAGGCAATTCTCTCCACACCACCCTGACTCCACAAGGGTGTGCTCCTAAGAGGCAATCAGTGTTATGACTTTTTCATCTTAGTGTTGTAAGCAGAATAATAACTCCCACTACCTATCCCCAAAGATGTTCTTGTCCTAATCCCTGGAAGCTTCTCTGGCAAAGGGGAATTAAGGTTGCTAATTGGATGATCTTAAAATAAAATGTCCTGGATTATCCAAATGGCCTGTAATCACAAGTTTCCTTAAAAGACAGAAGGAGGCAGAAGAAGAAATCATTGTAACGTGATGCTAGTGAAAATGGAGGACCCAGGCCACAAGCCAAGGAATATGAATGGTTTCTAGAAGCTTGAAAAAGCAATAAACAGATCCTACCAAGCACCTACACAAAGGAACACAACTCTGCCAGCATTTTGGTTTTAGCCTGGTAAGACCTGTGACACATTTCTGACCTATAGAACTACAAGAAAATAATTTGTATTGTTTAACCCACGAAGTGTGGGGTAATTTTTCATGATAGCAATAGAAAACAAACAAATTAGTTTTGCTTATTCTAGAATGAATAAAAATGGAATCATATATACTCTTTCGTATTTTTTTTTTAGAATTATGTCTGTGAGGCTCACCATATTGTTACATGTATTCCTAGTTTATTTCTCTTTATTACCAAGTAACATTCCATTGGGTGAATTTTATTTACTGTTGATGGACATTTAAGTTGTTTCTAGTTTTTGGTTATTGTAAATAAGCCATGAACATGCATGAACAAGCCTTTGTATGGAAACATGCTTTCATTACTCTTGGGTTCAATAACTAGAAATAGAAAGAATGAATTATACAGTAAGCAGAGGGTCAATTTTTTTAAAATAGTCAATCTTCAGCTTAACTGAACACCATAAGTACATGGAACCTTGAATAGGACATGAAATTTTGTTGGTTTGTCCAGAATGATGCCCCGATAATTCCCAGAGTGATTTGAACAGTGAATAAAAAAGTATTTGCAAAGTCCCCTTCAGGAACTGGTGAGAAAGGGGGAAAATTCAACTTTCCCAAGTTGAATTCTTGATATTCTCACAAGCAGTGTGGACAACCAAAGCTATAAGTTGAACCCCCAATCTTGGGGTTTGTTCATATGAAACTTAACCCCACACAGGATAGGTCAAGCCTACTTAATATTAGGCCTAAGAGCCACCCCCAGGAGAACCTCTTTTGTTGCTCAGATGTGGCCTCTCTCCAGCCAACACAACAAGCAAACTCGCCACCCTCCCCCTGTCTACGTGGGACATGACTCCCAGGGATGTGGACCTTCCTGGCAACGTGGGACAGAAATCCTGGAATGAGCTGAGACTCAGTATCAAGGGATTGAGAAAACCCCTAGAATGAACGGAGACTCAGCATCAGGGGATTGAGAAAACCTTCTCGACCAAAAGGAGGAAGAGTGAAATGAGACAAAATAAATGTCAATGGCTGAGAGATTCCAAACAGTCGAGACGTTATCCTGGAGGTTATTCTTACGCATTAAGTAGACATCACCTTGTTATTCAAGATGTAATGGAGAGGCTGGAGGGAGCTGCCTGAAAATGTAGAGCTGTGTTCCAGTAGCCATGTTTCTTGAAGATGATTGTATAAATGATACAGCATTCACATGTGACTATGTGATTGTGAAAACCTTGTGTCTGATGCTTTTTATCTACCTTATCAACAGACGAGCAAAACACATGGAATAAAGATGAGTAACAGGGGGAACAAACGTTAAAATAAATTTAGATTGAAATGCTGGTGATCGATGAAGGGGAGAGGTGGGGGGTATGGTATGTATGAATTTTTTTCTGTTTTCGTTTCAGTTTTTTTTCCTGAATAGATGCAAATGTTCCAAGAAATGATCATGATGATGAATATGCAACTATGTGATGATATTGTGAATTACTGATTATATATGTAAAATAGAATGATCAAAAGTTACGAATGTTTGCGTTTGTTTGGTGTTTTTTGGTATTTAAAAAAAAAGTCAATCTTTTTAATTTTAGCCATTCCAGTGGCTATAAAATGGTATTTCACTGTGGTTTGAATTTGCATTTCTGATGACTAGTGATTTTTTTTTTTGCCACAGCAAAAAAAAATTATTGTTTTTCTTTACCTAGAATTCTACAACTCTAAAATTTATCAGTTGATTAATTTTTTTTTTTTTTACATGGGCAGGCACCGGGAATCGAACCCAGGTCCTCTGGCATCGCAGGCAAGCATTCCTGCCTGCTGAGCCACCGTGGCCTGCCCTGATTAATCTTTTTAATAAACAATATCTGATTTTCCCACTGATACAATTAAAATTTGACTTTTTCAGTTCTTAGTTCAGAAGCTTATTATGAAAGACACTGCAGTGCTATTGTGCAGTGGTTTGAAGCTATCATGCACCCCAGAAAAGCCATGTCCTTTAATTCTCATTCAATATTGCTGGGTGAGACCTTTCTGACTGTGCTTCCATAGAGATGTGACCCACCCAATTGTGGGTGGTAGTTTCTGATGAAATGGTTTCCATGGAGATGTGTCTCCACCCATTCAAGGTGGGGTTGCTTACTGGAGTCCTTTTTTTTTTACTTTTTTATTAATTAAAAAAAATTACAAGAAACAAACATTCCCAACACATACACTCAGCAATTCACAATATCATCACATAGTTGCATATTCATCATCACGATCATTTCCCAGAACATTAGCATCAATTCAGAATACTGGAGTCCTTTAAGAGGGAATGATTTTGGAACGAACCACTAGAACCAACAGAATCCGCACATTCAGAGACCTCTGGAGCAGAAGGAAAATGCCCCCAAGGAAGCTTTATGAAATGAGGAGAGAAAGCTAGCAGATGTTGCCATGTGCCTTTCCAGCTGAGAGAGAAACCCCTGAACATCACTGGCCTTCTTGAACCAAGGTATCTTTCCCTGGGTGCCTTAATTTGGACATTTTCATAGTCTTGCCTTAATTTGGAAATTTCCACTACCTTAGAATTGTAAACTTGCAACTTAATTCCCCTTTTTCCTTCCATCACCAGTTGTGAGTTCTAGACACCAGCATTAAGGTCATTGGCATGACTAAATGTCTGAAAAATATCTTGCCCAAAGGTATATTAGCTCCTCAAGAAAATATAGCTCAACTGCCATGGTTCCGTTTTCAGGTATATTGCATTCTGGCTGCTTATAGACAAAAACATGCAGTAACAACATCTTATAAGAAGGGAAAAAAAAGTTCCATTCAAAACAACTCACCAAGTTCTAACAATAGCAAAGAATAACATGGAATAGAGATTGGAAGGAAAATCAACTGAGTGTGTAGACAAATACAATTAAATGGTATCCCTAAAAACAAAACTATTTTAAAACTCACAAGTAGAGGGGAGGCCTTGATCCTTATTTTTAAAGATGTTCATTAAGCCTCAATGATTGTTTGCTGCTATCCTCATCTACAGTCATGCTGAGTAAAGCTATAGCTAAATGGAAGTTAAACTGTGTTCAAGAGGTATTAACGTTTACATCTTAATATCTGCAGTCTCTCAGAGACAGCAAAAGTATGTAAAAACAGTGCTATGCCAGAAACTGGTTTCTTGACCAACAATGTTGCTTCAGTATGCAAAGAAATGGTTCATTCTAAAGTGGTCATAGTTGTTGATGACAAGAGGCTTTGTATTTTTATATAGCATATATTTTGGTCCAGGTGAAAACAAGTTTTTTTAATAATTAAACTTTGACACTTGGGAGTTACTGTTGCTCCTTCCATTCCCATTAGGTCAATGTATGGCTTGCAGCAATAAAGTAGAAGCTTAAAATTTCATGCCAGCAAGTAGTCTGGGGTATGATAAGTAACATGGCTCACCTCTGTGAGGTGCAGGGTCAAACTGCAAGAAAGAGTATTTTAGAGTATCATCAAGTTCCATGATTGCAGCTTTGTTACCACAATGATAACAATGGTTTGGAGTACTGAAAATCGTTACTATCTTCTGATCACAGTACCAGTTATATCCTTCCATCACCAGTTGGTGAGCTCTAGACACTAGTGTTAAGGCCATTGGCATGATTAAATGTCTGAGAAACATCTTGCCCAAAGGTATATCAGCTCCTCGAGGAGATATGACCCAACCGCCAAGGTCATCTGGATCTGACCATAGCAAGTCACATATTGAACTCTGTTCTGGTTTGAAAGGATGTATGTACCCTAGAAAAGCTGTGTTTTAATTCTAATCCCATCTTGTAAAGGCAGCCATTTCTCCTAACCGTTATTCAGTACTTTATGTTTGAAACTGTACTTAGATCATCTCCCTGGAGATGTGACTCAATCAAGAGCGGTTGTTAAGCTGGATTAGGTGGAGATGTGTCTCCACTCATTTGGGTGGGTCTTGATTAGTTTATTGGAATCCTATAAAAGAGGAAACATTTTGGAGAATGTGAAAGATTCTGAGACAGCAAAATGACACAGCCACAAGAAGCAGAGAGTCCACCAGCCAACGACCTTTGGAAATGAAGAAGGAAAATGTCTTCCAGGGAGCTTTATAAAAGGAAGTCAGGAGAGAAAGCTAGCAGATGATGCCATGTTCGCCATTTGCCTTTCCAGATGACAAAGAAACCCTGACCCTGTTCACCATGTGCCTTCTCACTTGAGAGAAACCCTGAACTTCATCAGCCTTCTTGAACCAAAATATCTTTCCCTGGATGCCTTAGATTGCACATTTCTATAGACTTGTTTTAATTGGGACATTTTCTCGGCCTTAGAACTGTAAACTAGCAACTTATTAAACTCCCCCTTTTAAAAGCCATTCCATTTCTGGTATTTTGCATTCCAGCAGCTAGCAAACTAGAACAGACCCTCACTGGGAACTTCTTGTAGGTGATGGAGTGCTCTGATGTGATCCACTGTATCTATGGATGGTGAGAGGCACCATGTAGACAGAAGATCTGCTCATCCACCAAGGCAGTGAGAGGAAAATAGTTAAAAAATGTGTAAAATAGTTCTTAACATTTGCATTTCCATATTTCCTTAAACATCCATATAGAAACCATATACTTGTGTGATTTGTCTGCTCTCATGAATTCCCTCAAAGAATGGTGATGCATTCATGGTAAGGAATCTTAAGAGCTAAAAGCAGTATAACTGTTTCAACTGAACAAAAGCCTTTGTCATCACACTCTCCCATGGACAAGTAATGATTTGCCACCAATTCTAAACAGTTCTGTGAGATCATGAAATTGTCCATACAAATCTCCAAGAGACTGGACATCAAACCACTTGCACAATGGATTCTTTTGTCAGGATTTCTCTAGCCTTCTCACAAAGTCTCTGGACCCTGGGACTTGGAGAGTTGCTTGTACTAGCTCAGCTGCTCGATCCACTGGTCCAGCTCTTTGGTGAGTACCTTCTCATCCACAATGCTTCCTACCTGAACTGGCTGCCGCACTACTCCCACGCTACTGTCTGCACACAGACTACATACACACACCACTGCCTGCTCCCACGGTAATACTGTGGCTACTGGTTGGCTCCTGTGCTGGCCACTGACTCTTTCCACAGTGCTCGGTGACTGGCCACTGTGCAGCCTCCTCTTCTTGCTCTAGTTCTGGAGCTTGGCTCTCTGATGACTAGTGTTGCCAAACATCATTTTATGTGTTTATTAGTCATTCATATATCTTCTGTGAAATATCTACTCGAATCTTTTGCCCATTTTTAAACGTAACATCGATGAATCTCATATATATATGCTGGGAATTGAACCCAGGTCTCCGGCATGGCAAGCGAGAACTCTGCCTGCTAAGCCACCATGGCCTGCCCTCAGAAATATTTTGCTAAGTAAAATAAGCCAGACACAAAATGCTATATACTGTTTGATTCCATTTATATGAAATTCTAGAAAAGGCAAAACTGCTGACAGAACGCAGATCAGTGGTTGCCTGGGTCTGTGGGCTGACTGTAAAGGGTTATGAGGGTAATGAAAATGTTCTATATCTTGATTATGTTGGTGTGACTGTATCCATTTCCAAAAACTCACTGAATTGTACACTTAAATACAGAAATTTTACTGTTTTTAAATTATACCTCAATAAAACTTGATAAAAATGAACAAACTGCCAATGTGGTTGTTCCATTTTTACATTTCCATCAGTAATGTATGACAGCATCAATTGTTCCACATCCTCACCAACTTTTGGTGTTGTTGGTCTTTTTTTTTTTTTTTTTTTAATTTGCATATGGGCAGGAGGCACCAGGGATGGAACTCCAGACCTCCAGCACAGTAGGTCGGAGCCCTGCCTGCTGAGCCACAGCAGCCGCCCGGTCTTTTTAACTTTAGTTATTCTAGGGGGTGTGGTTTAATTTGCATTCCCATGATGACTAATGATGCTGTGCCACATTTTTTTGTATGCTTATTGGCCATCTATAGATCTTTCTTTGTTAAGTGCCCGTTTACGTCTTTTGACCATATTTTAATTGATTTGTTTGTCAATTGAGTTTTTATCAAGTTGTAGGTGTTCTTTATACATTCTGGATACAAATTATTTTTCAGATATATGCTTTGCATATATTTTCTCCCATTCTGTGGCTTGCCTATTCATTTTCTTAATAGTATCTTGTTATGAGCAGAAGCTTTCAATTTTGTAACAACTCCTTTTTTTTTTTAACATGGGCAGGCACCGGGAATCAAACCCGGGTTCTCTGGCATGGCAGGCAAGCATTCTTGCCTGCTGAGCCACCATGGCCCGCCCAGAAGCTTTCAATTTTGATGAAATCTAATTTATCATTTTTTAATCTTATGGTTACTGCTTTCTGTGTCTATGAAATCATTGCCTATTCCAGGTTACAAAAATATTCTCCTATATTTTCTTCTAAAAATTTAATACTTTTAAAAGTTAGCTTAATCAGAAATCTAAAAACTGATAAGGCCTATTTTTTTTATCAAAAAGATAAGGCCTAGTTTTAAAACACAGCCTATTAACGTTTTTGATTTTTTTTATATTCATCATCATGATCATTTCTTAGAACATATGCATCAACTCAGAAAAAGAAATAAAAAGAAAACAGAAAAAAAATCCATACATAACATACTCCTTACCCCTCTCTTTCACTATTAATGTTTTATTTAATAAGCCTGCTTAAGTTGAAAAGCACCTTTTTTTTTAGTATGCTATTTGGTGGGGGGTTTACATTTTGTTATTTAAATGCCAGTGATCAATGAAAGGGAGTGGTAAGGGGTATAGAAAAAAATAGGGTTAACAAAGGCTAACATATAGTGGGTAGATGGAAATACTAGCAGTCAGTGAGAGGGAGGGGTAAGGCGTATGGTATGTATGAGTTTTTTTCTTTGTTCTTTTTTATTTCTTTTTCTGAATTGATGTAAAGGTTCTAAGAAATTATCATGGTGCTGAATATACAACTATGTGATGATACTGTGAGTTACTGATTATATACCAAGAATGGAATGATTATATGGTAAGAATGTTTGTGTTTGTATGTTGCTATGTTTAAAAAAAAAAAAAATGGGGCAGGCCACGGTGGCTCAGCAGGTAAGAACGCTTGCCTGCTGTGCCCGAGGACCCGGGTTCGATTCCTGGTGCCTGCCCATGTAAAATAAAAAAAATAATAAATAAAAAAAAGGGGGGCTTTTTGTAGCCTGGGATCTGGTTTACAACTTGGTAGCACCACTTACTGACTATGTGACTTTGACTTGCTTAACCTCTCTCAACTTCAGTATTTCCTCGTAAGTTAAAAAAAAAAAAATCTCCTAGAGCTACTATAAAGATTAAATGTGAAAATATAAGCTAAAGATTTGCACATAATAGTAAGTTAGCTATCATTATTATTACTTCTATGAAGAATACACCCTTAAGAGAGAGAATTTCCTATAATAACAAGTTACTAAGTCTCTTGAGTTTAGTTCAGCAAACATTTATTGAATGTCAAGTAAGACACCAAGAATATAAATATGAATAAAGGTTGGTTATTGCTCTCAGAAGCTCAGGCTTTTTGGGAGAATTAATTTCATAACTAGGATTACAGAGACAGGACTTTTTTTTACCAATGGCTTACTCCTTCCTCAGTTTTGTTTCTCTGCCACATCATTGTAAATAAGTATATTTAGTATCCAATACAAAGTTGCTTAAAATCACCTCAGCAAAGTGTAGGTCAGTATAAATCACCATTTAAAAATATGTGTGCCCCATAATACTTAGAATCTTGGGTAGGAAATGAGATTTTGTTGGTTTGTCCAGAGTGATGCCCTGATGAATCCCAGAGTGATTTGATCAGTGAGTGGAAAAGTATATGCAAAGCCCCCTTCGGGCAATGGTGAGAATAAGGAGAAATTCAACTCCCCCCAGTTGAATTCTTGATATTCTCACAAGCAGTGTGGACAACCAAAGCTATAGGCTGAGCCCCCAGTCTTGAGGTGTGTTCATATGAAACTTAGCCCCACAAAGGATAGGTCAAGCCTACTTAAAATTTAGGCCTAAGAGTCACCCCCAGGAGAGCCTCTTTTGTTGCTCAGATGTGGCCTCTCACTCCAGCCAACACAACAAGCAAACTCACTACCTTCCCCCTGTCTACATGGGCTATGACTCACAGGGGTGTGGGCCTCCCTGGCAACGTGGGACAGAAATCCTGGAATGAGCTGAGACTCAGCATCAAGGGATTGAGAAAACCCCTAGAATGAGCTGAGACTTAGCATCAGGGGATTGAGAAAA
>PVIY010045431.1:0-19094 GCA_004026745.1 Myrmecophaga tridactyla | reverse complement strand
GGGCCAGCCATCCTTCAGCAATTAATAGTTGTCACGTGATACTGCAGGACTATTTGACTGGGAAAATGAAAGTCTGGGCCACTCTCAAATTACTCATAGCATCAAGGAGACCTTGGTTTCTGGATACCTTGTTTAATTTTTCATCGAAGAGATTCTGGGAAGGTTTGAGGTCAGTCAGTGCAATGGAAAGGAATAGCTCCCCACTTCAGGGTGGTCCTTTATTGATAAAATATGATTTTAAAAAACAACTTTTCCTTCCTGGAGGTAGGGTATTGGATCAAATGATCTGTTCCAGACTTTACAGTATACAATGGTGGTTTAAGAGCAGGTTCTTTCTTGGAGCAATTCCCTAGGGAAAAGTGAAGCATGAGGGAAATGCTGTGTGCATTGCCCTAAAGCACTTAAGACACACGTGCACACACACACACACACACACACACACACACACACACAGCCACTCGCTCAGCTCCTATAGAAACCCCTAAACCCAAGAGGGGTTTATGTACTTGGGAAGTAACAGTTTAAATAATTCAAAGGGGATCCTTAAGTAGGTTTTTTAGGATACATTTTCTTATAAAATAATTCATAAACTCTGCACATTTGGAACTACATAAAAAAGTCTTGACTTGACAGCTATTCACCAAGAGGTGGATAGGAGTGAAAGTGAACGGGTTGCTGTGTGTCTTCAGGTAGAACCTTTTTCCTTCTTCTCATTGGCCCCTTATATTGCCCCATCCACCCACCCAGCTGATGGCAAGCCATTGTTCTGTAGCATTGAATTGTTCACTTAAACTATGTTTCCAAGTACTAACCTATGATATTGCTTTTTAATGGATCCTCCTAAAAATTCTTCTCATGAAATACTCCGTGCTCCATTTCCCTTCACAGAAGGGACTTCTCATTTCCCCGCTTTCTACTGCTCCAGTAACTTTCTTTTCCTTACCTTTTTCCCTCTCTCTTTGCTAATGTCTTTGCTGTTCCCACTGTGTGTGACTCCCCATCCTCCAACAGTCTCCCTGTCCTCCACCAGGGGCCTGTGCTGACTCAATTCTCTAACCATTCTTTGCCACTTCTGCTTTATAGATCTATAACATGAGATCAGGCAGTTCTACTCTTATCTTCCCCATAATGGCAGCCTAGATAGTCTTTTCCTGGAATGTTTTCTCTTTTTTTGAACATTTTCTTCTTTTTATTTGAATATTTTCTACAAGCAAGCAATGGAGCTAAGTACTGTGGGGGATTCAAAGATAAGAAGAGCAATCCCAAAGGGAGATAAGACATATATACAAGCACTTTAATACAAGATACTAAATTAACAGTTTTCTGACAGCAGTAGAGCTAAAGTTCTATACTTCAAAAAGCAACATCCTGCAATGGAGTTCCCAACATTTAATTACCCTTATGCTCAAATTCTTCCATTATTGGACAAGACTTCCACTTACTGAAACATTAAGCCACCTCACCCTGTTAGGGCCACAAGTATGAAGTCATCCTTTTAGCCTTGCCTTTTCTAGGCTAAATGTCAATGCCCTTTTTCCATCCTATTAATACCAGCCTGAAATATAACAGCTCCTCAAACAGGAAACCAATTGGACAGAATAAAGGCTTGACCAAGGCTGTATGTGCCTGGGTGAAGTCCCAGCACTGCCTGCCACATTCCTGTTAACACATCCCAACGCCATTCTAGCACTGATAATACATGTCTCACAGAGGCAAGCCATTCATTTTTGTGCTCCATCCAGAGTTTTTCCCCCTTGCATACTTGTTCTTTAGTCTATATCCTATAAAATAGTAGAACTATTTTTATTGTTATTATTGTTTTGCTCTTAATATAGTGAAAATCATATTATATTCAGGGGCACATTGTTTAACTTTTTCAGGATACTCTGATTTCTATTTCTCTTCTCTAAAGGCTTGGCAACTTAAATAGGAAACCAAGGTATACAAAGCCTGCTGTCAAAAAGGGAGAAAGGATCTTTCAAAGGGCACCTACCTGACTTTGAATATCTGGGCAGTCTAACTGTCTACTTGAGACAACATAGAATTCAAGGTTCTAGACTGCACAAATAGTGTGTTTATATTTCTGCCTCCCCTTACCAGACTGTAAGCTCCTTGAGAAGGAGGATTCTGTCTTAACCATCTTTGTGTCCCTCCCCTTGGCCTAGATGGCACAGTGCCTGGCAGGGAGTAGATACCCTATAATATGAGTTCCACAATGTAGGAGCCACATGGCTTTATAAAGAGTCAAATCTATTAATTTCTTTC
Source organism: Myrmecophaga tridactyla (assembly GCA_004026745.1). NCBI lineage: Eukaryota > Metazoa > Chordata > Mammalia > Pilosa > Myrmecophagidae > Myrmecophaga > Myrmecophaga tridactyla. The sequence goes on along the minus strand of PVIY010045431.1, from coordinate 16,829 downwards.
TGGAGTTGGGTTAGAATGTGAGGATAAGTGATGCATTCAGTGGTCTGACCCCCAAGTGCCTACTATTGGAATTCAGGTACACCTGGGCATATAAGACTGAGTAGGGAGGTGGGCCTACTGGCCTGACATTTCCTGGAGCTTTCCACATTCACCAAATAAGGCCATCCTTTCTCCTTTGTCTAGAATGCCTTTTCTTATTCCTTTTGCTCACTGAAATTTTAATGGTTCTTTAAGAGCTAGTGCAGGGTCCCACCTCCATGAAGTCTTCCTGGGTTTGTCTTTATTTCTTTGTATTTTATCATGCTCAAAGAAAGCTTAAATCCACTCTTGTCAGCCCCTCCAGCTAACTTGTTCTGAGGCTCCCTGTTTCTGTCTGAACTCTTTTACAATGACTATACAATTGTTTGGGTCTATTCTCTAAGATCTTCCTAAAATCTGGGTTTTTTTTTTTGACCAGCTGGACTATTTTCTTTTCCTAGGAAGAAAAATTTCTATCAACTTCCCTTGAACCCAGCTTGAAAATATGATTTTAAAACAATAAACCAGTGACGTTATTTTTTCAGTCATACTAAATAGCAGAGCTAAAGTTTCTTAAATGAATGGTTGCCAGTGCACTTCTACAAAAGCCTGGGTTTGGTCTTGGTGAAAATAATAATATCTAGTTTACATAATTCTAGGAAAGAAGTGTGTACATGAAGGATATGATTTGTATCCCTAGGAAACTGAATCTAGACCACAGTGATATACTTTAGAACGTAGATTTGGTGAATATAGATTCAATTTCTTAAAAGGAATTAAGGGACTCTATCATAGGGACTCTATGCAAGGGAAAAGTTCAGCTCTTCAAAGAGAGCATATTAGTTCATAAACCACTGAATACTCAGTGTGTATCACTGTTGTTCAAAGTACCTAAATATTTCCACAACCATAAATTTATTTGCTGGTGTCTGCTTAATGGATCTGGATATTAAATTTACAAATGACCTTTATAGCTGAAATCTAATCCAGATTTTTTCCAGTGATACCATATGAAGTCTTAAAAAACATTGATTTCTATTTTTTTTTTTTGGAGGAGGGAGAGGAGTCAACCTGCATTAAAATATATTTGTTTCTCTTGCCAGTGAAACAGGCAGTTGCATGTTTTGGGTAGTCAGAGTTTAGTGCTTATTATTTGTACTATATAAATAATACCATGTGAGGTACTATTCTATTTTATAATGAACATATCACACAAATCAGTACATAATTATGATCTATCTATAGAAAGAAATATAAGGATGGAGTGATATATGCAAAGAATCTTATTTATTCATTGTGTATGTGTACGTGTCTTTTTTCAACAAATAAATTATAAGTTTTTTGTTGTCAGGGATATTTCCTAACACTTCTTTTGCAACTGATGCTGGCTAGAATGATGTTAGGCATATAGAAAATACTCAAATAAAAAAAGCAAACCGACAGTTGGTCATTTGCACTATGGGTTGACGAGGACAACAATGAAGTGGAGAAGCTGCACCAAGAAAGCTAGTTGGCATCTTCCCACTCCCTGGGGTGGCCTGTTTTAGTATGTTCATCACAGCACAAGATCTAGAAGCTCTGCTGCACCAGAAACTGGATCTTGGAAGTGCCCAGAGTTGACAAGTCTTGGAGACACCGATGGACACACAAGAGACTTATGTTTAGATCAGAATGCCAAGTAATAAAGACAGAATGGACAACCTCTCTCTTCAGTTCCTGGAGCGCTCTCACTTCCCAGAATATTACCATTCCCCAAGTCAGGATGTCAGGAAGCTGTATTGTCATCAGAGACTGTTTTGTGAGTGTGGAGAGCAAAGGGAGGCAAAATCATCATGAGGACTATTTCATCCAAGCCTAAGGGAGACATCAGGAAGCACCTTTATCAGTAGAAAGGATACTTCTCATGTTATGAGATTGAATAAACTTGAGATTCAACGTCTCTCTCATCTGAAGATTGCTGGATACCCCATGCCAACCTTGCTCTTGGATTTGGCATTCATGTCGAGCTCTTCCTCTGGCCCATTCTTTCTCTAGACATGCTAATATTATAGATTACTACAAGTTAAACCCCACTTGCTTAAATCTGGGGGACTTAGTTCAATATGACCGTCATGTGTTGAACTTATTAGAAATACTCCTTTGTGGTGGCAGCCAAAGGCTGGTTATAGACCAGAAGAAAGCTCTGTGATGCTATTTTACTTTGAAGTCACCAACCAATGGAAATAAACTATTATTAGGACTAAGGTAGGAAAAGCAAATGGATCTTTTTCTTGCTAGGACCAGGCAAGCTTCTTATTGAACTCACTTAATAAAAAAATAATATTCATTTTTCTCATTTAAAATCCAAAAAGCTAATGTATATGACAAATGGACAAATCTTGAAGACATCATATTGGGTGGAATAAGCCAGACAAAAGGACAAATATTATATGATCTCACTGATATGAAATAATCAGAATAAGCAAATTCAGACAGGCAGACACTAGAATACAGGTTACCAGGGGTTGGGAGTATAGAATAGAGAGTTAAAGCTCATTGGTACAGAATTTCTGTCAGGGGTGATGGAAAAGTTTTGGTAATGGAGGATGGTGATGGTAGCACAATATTTTGAGTGTAATTAACAGCACTTAATTATATATTTGAATGTGGTTCAAGGGGGGAACTTTAGGTTGTATATAAGTTACTAGAATAAAATTTTAAAAATAAACAAAAAGCACCATAGGACTGTATAACAAACAATGTACCCTAGCATAAATTATGAAACTATAGTTAATAGTACAATTATAATAATATTCTTTCATCTATTGTATAATACAAAGTACATTAATGCAGAGTACAAATAATAGGAAAAATTGTGTGTGAGAACAGGTGGGTATATGGGAACTGTGTATTTTCTGCATGATTTTTCTGTAAACCCACAATTTCTCTAACAGAAAAATTATATAAAAAAATCCAAAAAGCAATCTCAGAAGTTTTTTTTTGAATTTTAAGACTTCATGACCATAACAAAGAAAATAAAATAGATGATACTTATACCAAAAGTGGCAGAGAGTCACTTCAAGTTTGCAAGCCAATGATCTGAAATATGAATTCAGCTTTCTAAAATATATCACAAAGTAGAGAGGGCTAGTGTAATCTGAGACTCTCCTAGGTATTTTAGAATTCAGAGTCTTTATAGGATAACTTCAAATTACCTTTCCTTCTGATCCTATCCCGGTGGATATGAAAATTCTTTGTTCAGAGATACAAATTTGAGGTTATTCTATTGTGCTTCCAGCTCTATGTGTTCTGGGTGCTCCAGTTCACTATTTATTTTAATTACAGATTTTAGGCTAACAAATTAACCAAAGGATATGCTTTTATAATTGAAAAGTCAGTGTCTAGTGTAGGACACATGGGACCAGAGTCAATGCTTGCTGAATTCATCTGAATCCCTTAATTTAGAGTTTTGACTACTAGGTATTTATAAATACCCCTTCCTCTTTCTAAAAAGTAAACAGTACTTTTCAAAGTATGTGAATTATTCACAAAGACAAAAAAAAATGCTCCATTCTATTGAAAAGAAAATTATTCCCTATATCTTGATTTAAAAGATGGGGTTTAATGCATGGCTTTATTATTCTTTTTTTCCTTGGTTCATCATTACATCCCGATGTTAGAAAACAATCCACAATTTAGAGACTAATAAGACCAAACTTGCCTGTTAAACACTCTCCATTTCAGACAGTGTATTGATAAATGCTAGCCTGAGGTTGGCCCTATCCCTCATTGTTTCTGCCCATCCTCTTTGGATTAACTGAAAATCTTTACTTCTTCTGACCACAAACTTTGTCTTTCTATTACAGGCTTTTTTCCCCCCTTCGTTATTATTATCCGTTAGTTTTAAAATGTAGTTTAAAATGGGTGTAAAATTTCTGCAAGTTACAAATGATTACTCTTAGAAGTTAGAAAAGCATAGAAAACAGTGACAGAATGAAGAGAACACATTCCATAGAGGAATTCTCTATTATATCGTGTGTTCATTTTTGGATTCCTGAGGGTTTAGTTTGAACCTGGTAATTTGATGATTATCTGATCTTAGCAAGCAGATGTTAGTTGCAAGTAATGCTAAGGGCTTGAGTGCTAGAGCAAATGGGCCAACAAAAAGGAATTCACTCTTTCCATATGAATATCATTGTCTCCATACTGCAACAAAAATAGTCAAAATTATATGATTTAAAAGTCCACTTACGCTTAATAATCAGAGAAATGAATAAGATAAGTCTCTTAAAATCTCTAGAGGAAAAGATATGGATTGAAAATTTCAGTAGCTCAGCAGCTTAGCAAGGGAGTGATAGAGTCCCAGGAAAAGTATTCATGGTGTCAGAACTCAGGGGGTATTTCAAAGCCATTAATCTCTTGGCTTCCCCATAAATAGCTTAGAAAATTTTGTGATGTTCTGCTTTGACACACAGATATGAATTGAAATACTCATTCATTCAATATTGTGTTCCAGTCGTTAGAAAAGTAAAAGTGAGTTAACTGTAACTTCTCATCTATGGGAGCTTTCAATTTAGTGGGAAGAACAGACATATAAACAACAATAACATAATTAGATACATGATAATAAATAACTTTCATAAGAGGTGGTATGGGAGAGCCCAGGTAGAAAATCAGTCTCTTTGACTGGCAGCATCTGGATAACTGTTGATTTGGGCCTTCAAAGCGAATAAGAGTTCATCAGGTACAAGACACTCAGGAAGGAAAAGCCACAGTGCTGTATAAGAGCATAGAATCTCTCCAAATTTGATGACCTCTGCCAAGTTAGATGCAAAACCACACAAGTAAGGGACCAATAGTAGGATTCCCTTGGTAACATGGTAGTTTGATTCCGACTGGGATAAAGCCATCATTTTAAATTTTTTGAATTTTCTCTTTAATTCACAACCACAGAGAAAAGTGACAATGAAATGACTTACTTCTTCTAATCTGGAATTGAGGTCCTGAGCCCTTTGCGGGGCTGAGAGACTTGTGGGAAATTGTCAGGTAATATTTTATGACATTTTCTTCTGTCTGATTTTTAAAAGCCTAAAACGCCTGAGGGCCAGTCAGATAGCACAAGGTAACAAGCAGAGTAAGAAGTACGGAAATTACTTCGAAACACAGTATACGACCAAAATGAAACCTGGAACTCTGTTTATAGTTAAACAGAAGCAAATTCAGTTTGAATTAATGATACAGGCACCTCAACATGTCTAATTATAGATGAATGGCATGTGCATCACCCCTTACACTTTTAATGGCAGTTTTCCATATCTCATGTAGTTCTCAGCCACCCTGAGAAGTATTAGTTCCATTTTGCAGATGATGAAGCCCAGATCTGCTGACTATTATCTGTATCTTTACTTTTGCCCTTGAACTAAAAGGTATCTTCTTTCGTGTAGGTTAGAGGAAGTCGTGTGGGTCTGCACTCATAGACTGAATGTCTGTCACAGCATAATGCAGAGGAAAATGCAGCAGGTTTAGAGTGAGATGACAAGGTTTCCAAATTTAATCCTGCCATTGACTGTATGCTCTGGGACATGTTGCTCTTTGAGCCTGGGTCTAATGATTTGGATCTCTGAACCCTTTTCAGAGAATGTAGGACAGAAAGTCTTAATTTCTGACCATATAACTCAATAGGTCACCAGAGTCTGTGTCATTCCAATACTTCTGCACTTCAGGCGGAGATCTCATGGAAAATTGATTCCTTTCTAAAGGGAATGCCTCCCTCTACCATAGCCCTGACAAATGTCACAATTTGGTAACATTTATATCCATGCATTCTGATGTAAGACACTTAGGAATTTAGGACTGGGAATTTATATCCTGCTCAACCTTGAACTTCACAAAAATTTTATACTGTTCAGTTCAAAACCATTGAGCATCTGCAGCAATGATACACTCTGGGTACCCTGGATATACTAAAAGGATTTTTGTTTAGAGAAAATGCATATTTTTTTGATGCTTGGCTTTCATGGTTAGATGGGAAGCATTAAAGTCGCTTAAAAAGGGAGCAGCAGGAAGGAAGGGGATCAGATATCAACTGTTTCTACATCACAATTTTGTCCAAGGCTACTTGGCCAGGGAACAGCAGTTCCCTTCTCATCGTCATCAAGGAAGAAAAAATAATGAAGGAATATTAGATCTCCAAAATGGGCCGCCACTGAAAAAAGATCAAGATTTACAGAAGAATTCTGATTAGATAAACAGAAGGACTGTTCAAGGAAGGAGTGGGCAGAAGTGTACATCCACTGTACTTGCCAATAGTGCCTTGGGAAAGATGCAGTGTAATTATATGTGATGTTGCTTCTTGTCTTTGAACCAGCATGATAACCCATCATCTCATCCTGCTTTGTCTGTTGGTTCACTTCTTGCTCAGTTATTTTCCATATTTGTCTCCTGAGTTCCCCACAAAAGCCTGCCAACTCCGTAAGGTTTTCTCTGGGAATCAAAAATGGATTGACTGCTGTTATTCTAAGAAAGCACAATAGAGCAACTAACTCCAGAAATAAAGGATTCTTTCATCAACCAGTTGCTGGTGTGGACTCTGGGAGTTATCTAGCATTCTTTTAGAGAGCCCCATGAAGTATGAAAACTCCCCTAGGACAATTAGATCCAGTCTACCTTAGAAAAATAAAAAACACATCTTGAGCAATCTTCTGGAACCTATCAGTTAGATTCCTAAATGGTACAGGAAAATGGAAGCCAGAGAAGATGTGTATGGGATAGTCCACATCACCTGCAATGGAAAACATGCACCTCAGAAGAATTTCCTATTCCAAACAATGTGCAGTTTAAAATACTCTCTGGAGACTCTCCCCAATGTACAAGCTTATAGCTACTATTTATAGCGGTCGATGTGTACTTTACCAAGATTTTTATTCCAACAAAGGAACTGTATGTGATGTAGGGAGTTATTAAAATGGAAAATAAACCCTCACATTTTAACTTAGTTGATTGGTACTAACCTCAATTGTAATGCTGGATATCACTACTCTAGACTAAGTGGAAGGAAGGCCAGTACAAATTATGAATTATTTTAATAGAAATTCAGTTTTGAAAAATGTTCAATTATACCTGGTAACTTCCACGAGCCTAACAGAACATTAGAAACTTCTTTAAAAATTAAAAAATAAAAATGATTTCCAATTCACAAGTTAATCTTTCTAATGTAACTGAACATTCCTAAAGTGCTTTAAAAAGTTGTACTCTCACATGTTTAAAAACAAAACCGTGGAATGCAGCTTACATATTTAACATGTTAAACTCTCTACAAATAGTTCAGCTACACTTTTTTACAGTACTGAATAAATGATAAATGGTCAAAAATAGAGGAGTTTAGTGGTCACCCTGGCCCCAGCTTCCTGCACCTGGACTGTTCCCGTAGCCCTGTAACTGGGCTCTCTGCTTCCCCTCTTGCTCTTAACCCTCAGTCTATTCTCTCTCTGGGTGGCTAGAGTGACCTTTTGAAAACTTAAAGTCAGGTTGTGTTCCTTGCTGTTTGAAACCTTTCCATGGTATTTGCCAAACTCCAACCAACATCATTCCTGTTAACCCTAAAGAACACCTAGGGCTCTACCTGAGACCCTACAAGAGTTGCAGGTACTAAGTTTATTTTTCAGAAACCTAAAACCTTCAAATGTTTCCTAGGCCAGATGATCCTGAAATCCAGAGGTGCCAGCCTCTCCAAGAACATCATCCAGTTCCATCCCCCATCCCACATTGTACATACCCCTTTTTAACATGAAAATAATTGGAATGGGCAAAACCCAAGTATCCCTAAAGATTGGGAGGTCAAAGGAGAAGGAGGAGTTATAACAGAGAAGTTAGGATTTAACAAATGAGTATGACTGATGAATCATTATATTGACATTTCTTTTTAGTCTCCAGTGTCTTGGAGCAGATGGAAGGAAAAATGTAAAATTCTGGAACTGTCCTCCACAATAAACTTTGAAATCTGTCCTATAACTACTTGTTAAAATATGCTTTGAAATCTATTGCTTTTTAAAATATATTTATATTTCACAATTAAAAAATGTTAAAAAGAGAGGAGTTTAAATTATGAAGATTTATGATAAATTAAAAATTGCCTTTCAAATTGCTGATGATCATTGCTTACTAGATAGCTAACTAGTAAGAAGAACTGATTTTATTTTTAAAAAATGCACATTATTTCTCTTCAGCCTTATTTACAGATGAGAGAGGATCCATTTATGTCATTCCAATATCTCGTGTCTCATCCATGCCCAGTAGTATTTTCTTATAACACTGTTGTGGACTTTTGGGATAGTGTAGGTCAAGAACTTTCCTAGAAATCTTCAAAGCAATTGAGATAGATTTTCCTTGACTATAATTCCTGTCTCTCATTTGCACATGGGCAAATGACAGCCACAAATGCATGTCCTTCTCATCTGGCTGGTCAGTGAGAACACCAACAGACAGGCAAGCTATAGTCAACAAATTTTTATTAGTCTTCATGGCATTTTGATTTGACTTTGATAAGAAGTTTCCTTTCATTGGTATTCAAGTATTGGTTTAAATAGATCCAAAGGACAATTTTAGCTTTTAGAAAATGGAAACATTATTTTGGGTGGTGGGGGGAGAGTTGCGGTGCGTGGTCTGGGGCATGGTCCGGGAATTGAACTATGGAGGGAGAGCATTCTACCACTGAACCACCTGTGTACCCTGAAACTTATTTTTAAATGAACTAGTCTATTTTTCTTCTGCTAAGGAACTGTGTTTTTATAATGTTAAGAGGAATACAGGAAAAGTGAAAAACTCCTTTACTGGTTGGAGTTTTATGATTGGAGCAATATGAGTATAAATCCACACAGCTACTTTGGAAAGTAATTTGGCACTGAGTAGTCGAGTCAACCACTTTTATGGACATCATATCAGCAAATCTTCCCCTATACATATAACCTAGGAAAACTCTTGCACAGGATCACTAGGAGCCACATCTTTAAAATGTCCATAATAGCATTGCTTGGCATGGCAAAAAACAGGAAATATTCCAAATGCCAACTGAGAGTAGAATAAATAAATAAGTTATGCTCTATTCATATAGTGGAATGCTATAATGAATGAGATAAAGACACACTTGCCACCATTGATAAATCTCAAAAACAATGCTGAATAAAAAAAAAAAGTCACAGATGTAATGATTCCATTTATATAAAGTTCAAAAACAGGCAAAACTGAGCACTATGTTCTTCAGGAATCTATGGTGAAACACAAAGGAAATGGGAATGATTAATACAAAACTCAAAATAGTGGTTATTTCTTAGGGGAATATGATCAGCAATGGGCACAAGGGGCTCAAAATATTGACAGTATTCTATTCTTAAGTTGGAAAGGGTAAACAGTGATGCCTTATTAATACTATTTAAAATATACTGTTTAATCACTTGGTATAAAAGGCTGATTCAGGAAAAGGGAAAGTTATGATGGAGTTGAAAGCAACAGGCTTTACCCAGACTGTCATTCTCAGGCCTTGAGAAACTTCTCAGCTGCTTTCTCCCTTTGAATCTCCCTTAAATTCCTTTTCTTTGAAAATCAGCTATTTCAAAACCAGCAATGAATTTGACCCCCTAAGGCCCAGTATAAAGATAAAATATTTGAACTTTGTGGTACAACCTGTCCACAGAATAAATTTTGCAGAGCAGTTTTCCTCGGATTTTCTTTAATATTGCATGTACACATACTTAGAGGTCTCCAAATATGATCTGAGATACAGTGAGATCTTTCTTTTGGGGAAAAAAGAGCAAAGAGAGGTAAAAGAATTTGCAAGTTATCTAGCTCTGAAAATGAAATATTGATGAATGGCTCAGTAACATCCTAACAATACAGGAAGGATTTTCCTGTGATGCTATTCTTCCTCTACTCTGTCCACACAAAAAAAGCAAAGGAATTGAAACTGGAGCAACAAGAGTTTATGTCAGAGGAAAGCTCTGACAAAGTCAAAGAGTTACAAAAGTCTTTACCCAAGATGGTCTTGCAGAGTAGGTCAGAATCCAGGACGCTGGCAGCTTGGGGCAGCTTCGAAATGGGTGGGTCTGAGAGTCTGACTCAGTGTTATCGGACCTGCTTGATGGTTTTTAATGTCATGTGACTCTAGTCACCCAGTACAGGATTTCACCATGGTTTTCGCTTTAATTCAGTAAAGCACCTTTAGACCACTGTGATCACCTCGGTTTGCCACAGTCCCTGTCACCTCCTATTGCCTCACACTAGACCATATTCCATATTTACATTGGCCGTGCAGCCTCTGTGGGCATTTGAGCTTGCAAACCCTAGCCTAGAGTCCCAAGCCTTCTCTTCTCCTCATCTTTTTGGCCTTCATACTTCCTATCCTGGCTTCATTCTCTCTGCCTTTTCATCCTGAGTATATGTAATAACCTCAGAATCTACATCTGTAAAACAATTACCTTTCTTTTCTCAAGAGCACATTCTAAAGCCAGCTCCCACTGGGCTCTTTCCTCATAATAATTAGAAATAAGAAGTATTTACCAGTTCTCATTCACTGAATACTTTCTGCATGCCTAACATACGCCCTGCATATATAATATTGCAAAAGGCATAGTATGTGCTCATAAAGAACTTTCCTTCAAATGGGGGAAAATCAATTACATTAATAAGTAAATGACAACACAATGGATAGAGGTATGCACAGGTCAGAAGTCAGGGAAGGCTTCTCAAAGGAAGTGACATAGTTTTAAAGAGTGAACATGTTCTCCCCTAGAAGAAAGGGAAACAAAAAATAGCCTAATAGGGTTTGAGGAAGTATGAAAATAAGGCAAAATCAGTCAAATCAGCTATTTAGAATCTTGACTCAAACATTCAATTGTTGAACTTTTACTGTCACAAGGGTATTATAAAATCACTTAACATTACTAGTCCAAGAACTAACGGAGACATTTTTTTAATTGCATTAGCTGGCTAGTTAGTGTAACCAGTCAATTCAGTGAAGAAAGTGGTTTGTAGTTACTTTTTTTCTTCCTAAATTACTCAGCTGCTCGGCAAAATTGATTGGAATTTTCAGGGGCAAATAGAAATGGCCAATGTCTGACAAGCTTGTTTCTTATTGAATTGGGAGCAATTTGTAGCACTGCTCACTGCTCTAACGTTCCAAGCTCATATAAGAACTCCTTTGGTGCTGGATTTAGAAAGGTAACCTTCTTGCCCTTTTGGGTGACAGTGTGTGTAACAGCTTTACCTAAGAGTCTGGAGACAATCTTTGGAATGCCATGGACCATATGGTCACTGAAAAGCGTCTCCTAAACTTGTATTCCCTCATTCAGAAGTTTATTTTTAATTAAATGAATTATTCAGGATACTAGTTACCTCTTTGGGTGGAGAGAGGCAAGAGGGTGGGTTTGGACAGGGCTCTGCAGGAAGATTTGACAGATTGGAAATGTTCTAGTTCTTAAACTGAGTGGTGGGTTTATGAGATTTGCATTACAGTGCCTTATAATGACTATATACATTATGCATTATTATTTTGTATGCATTAATTTTATAATTAAAATGAATAAAATCAGTAATTTAGAATAAATTCTTTAAAAGTATAATGTAGAAAAATAGGCAGATATGTTTTTATAGTACAGTATATATATATATATAATGGGTGCTGAGAGGCTTTTAGTCACTGTTCAACAAAATAGTGTTGAAAACCATAAATTGTATAAGATGAAAAAAAGACATCTCAATGCAAAACAACTTTAAAATATATTATTATATGGATATTAGATACATATTACCTTGAGATTGATTTGAATATGTAAGACACGAGAACATCCTGTATTTTATCTGGATTTAAAATCCATAAATAAAATGAAAAAGACTTTTAAAAACAAGGAGCAGTGGTAGAATGCTTGCCTTCCATGCAAGAGACCCAGGTTCGAGTCCTGGACCATGCACCCCCCCAAAAAAATAAATAAGGAGGTAGATTTTCTTTTCAGCATGGAGACTTTCATACTGACAATTTTCTCATCACTTTCAAGGTGGCTATTAAAAAAAAACTTGAAAACAGAGTACAGATCAGTCACTAAACCATCTGAAGACATGAAGACTGTGCCACATGTCTTAGAAATCCCAGAAGGTAGCTGTTGAGAGGCCCCATTTCCTGGGAGGATGACCCTGAAAAGGGATTCATCATAGCACTTTCCTTAGCTTTTCCTCCAGCAACATCCATTAACATTTCCGGAGCACATATCATGTTTGAGAAACTATACCAAATGCTTTATATGTGCCGATCATTTAGTCTGTGTCAAACTTTATGAGGAAGGACTATTACGATGGCCCTTGCCAGGTGAGGAAGTGTCAGAGAAGATAAAAAGAGTTACCCCTGGTCACCCTGCCAGGATTTGAACCTAAGTCTCCCTGACTTTAGATCCTGCCCTCTGGAAGTCACCAGGTCTGCGTTCCATTCCAAATCTTCCCCATTCTCCGAAAAGACAGTAGCAATAAAGGTGAAATGCAAATCCCTCCCTAAGGAATCAAATGAGGTCTTCTCTCTCCCATATTTAGAGAGACACTCTTTGGTTGAATTTGAATTGCTAAAACAAAACTGGTAAGGGTGGTGAAACCCTGTGGAATCACTTAATTTCATAATTAAACTTCAGTTCAAAAAATGTTGCCAAGACAACATACACCAAATAAAAGACTTCCAAAATGGATGGAAAATAGATTTCTATTTGCTGATCAGCACAGCTTTGTTTCCTTCTTGACTCAGATGGCAATGTTGATTACCAGTTCCTAACAATTAACTGTTTTAATATGCCTGTCTACTTTCCATCCTTTTATTTCTACATTTTACTCACCATGAAAAAATCGGACCTAATCTTCTTTTATTTAGACATCTTACCCATAAACTGTGTTTAAATTTTTAAAAAAGCACTCTACATGCAACACATTGTAGTATATACACTATCTCCTCAAAAGTAAGCTCTATTTTCCCAGAGCATTTACTACAGAGAAATCAAGGGGGCTTTTTTTATTCAGGGGCCCACACTGTTACAAGCCTTTGCTTTAGTTTGGCTGGATAATCTTGAGGAGCTCAGCATCCCTAGACTTAAGTTTCCTCATATAGAAAACAAGGCTTTTTAAATTCATGAATCCAGGGACTTTTGACCTGGAGTTCATGGGCCCCCCCAGGAGGTTTCTGGCTGGAGGGCCATGACTCTGCTGAAAGTAAGTGCCAAGTAGTGTGGGTGCATCTGTGCATTTTTCTTGGAGAAGAGTCCATAACTTTCATCAGAAGCACAAAGCAGTGTGGTCCAAAAAAGAAAAAGTAACATTCCACTGCAGAAGATCATCCAAAAAGCCAATGACAGCTTTTAGCTTTTATGAGTGATGATGTGACTAAGTCCCTGTCCTAATGGTGAATACAGTCTTATTGAGAAAAATCCAGGAAAAAGTAAAAACAGTTATGCCAGCAGCCTTCTTTGGCTTGAGGGGGAAGATTTAATCTCCTCTGTTTTTATTTTTCTGTGAAATGGGAATAAGATGGAAGAGTTTTTGAAGGAAAACAAAATAATGAAATGTCTTAACAAGTAAGCTATTTACCTAAGTAAGCAAAAAGAACAGTGGAATCAGGCCCCATGGCCTTCATTTAGTCTGTTGTAACGTAATTGCTTTAAATTCCCCATCTTGGGAAGTTATTTTGGCATTGGAGAGATGATGGACCTTCAGCCAAGATAACCAGTTGAGACATGAAAAAAATCCATGATCAATTTGTTATAGTGGAAAGGATTTGAAATTTATGTCAGGCATGACTTGGTTGCATTCCCTAGCTATATATAACAGCTGGTACTCCCTAGCTATATATAACAGCTGGCCATGTTACCTACCCTTTCACATTTCTCATCTGTAAAATGGGGATAATAATATCCAGGTCATAAGGCTGTTTTGACAATCAAATGAGATAATGTATATAAAATACACTACCTAGTACCTGGCATGTGGTTGATGATAAACAAATGATTATTCCTTTCCCTTCCTAATATTAGATGAGAAATTTGGCTGATTTTTTTCCACTTGAGGACTATTTTTGTCAAATCGACTGAACAGTACTTAAAATAAGGGATACACCATCAATGAATTAGAAAATTAACTACATGTTTATAATATATGATTTTGAAATCCCCATATAGCAATTATATTTGTGTGATATCAGAAACATGACAAAAGGTTTAATTCTTTCTCAACCTCAATAGAAAGATCTCAGCAAATGTCAAGTTCAGTATACGAAAAAACTTTGCAGTAAGAATGCAGCAAACCTTAATGACTGAAAGTTGCATACCATTCAAATACACATACTCAGTAAAATCTTAGTTTGTACCAAAGACTTACCAAAACACTGATATGATTTTAATAATAACACCTAATATCTGTTGAGCATATACTATGTGCCAGCCATTTGTGTTAATTTCTCCACAGGGGCCATCTAACTTAAATGTTTGTAGCAACTCTGTGAGGCAGATAAAACTATCCCTGTTTTCACAGATAAAGAAATAGAAGCAAGAGACATTTGAGTAATTTTTCACAAACCATCCAAGAAGTAAGTCTCAGCAGCATTTGGACCCAGGCCAGACTGTCACACACACATATAACTTCTATGCCACTGTGCCTTTCCCTAGGGGCCTGAGCATTGATACATTTTAAATGTCACAAATGAAGTATAAGGAAAATTCACTGTTTTAATCTGTAGAGGTACTGACATATTTATGCTACATTTCTTTCAAGCTAAAATGAAGTTATGGGTCAACATGTAAGAACCTTAAGATTCCAATTTTTCATAATTTCTTTGTATCAAAAGTTTAGGTATAGGGTGGGCAACAGTGGCTCAGTGGCAGAGTTCTTGCCTGCTGTGCTGGAGACCTGGTTTCGATTTCCAGAGCCTACCCATGAAAAAAAAAATTTAGGTATAGTCATTGAATGGGTGTCACTCTAGGTAGGGGCTCCTGATGTCCACTATTTGGCATTAAATGGTATACTTTTTGGACCAGAGGAATTGTTAGCTTAAAGTATGCTATCTTTACTTATGAATTTCTATGGGGTAATAAATAATGCGTATTTACAGAAAGTAAGAGAGAGAATGAGAGGAAATATATGAATATATATTTTCATTCTTTATGTGGCTGGGCATAAATAAATGATTCCTTAGGTGGAAATTATTTACCTCATCTTGTCCCTGTCCTTATATTTAAGTTGTAACTCCCCTTAAACAACAGCACATAGATATACAAAGCTTTCAGAAATATTTAAAAATCCCTCTCAATCCAATTACTTGAAACAAAATCTAATTTAAAAATTAAAATTTAGTTAACAATCTCATTTTTGTCCCCTCTCTACCCGCGGAATGATCTATTTTCTGAGAGAACTGAGGGAAGTTTTAGGCAAGTATAGCTACTCTCATGATTTAGGCCATTTCAAAGGAACATTTTATTTAACTTCCTCAGGGAAAACAATTTCCTGATTACAAAATCAAAAAACATTCCATTTGAAGAGATTTTTGTAGTTTAAAATCTCAAAGTCATGATGTTAAGCGTTTTCAATTAAGGAGTGTGTATATGTGTGTATATGTGTGTGTGTGTGTTGTAAAATCATTAATTAGCTGCTCTATTAAATCCTGTAAAAAAAGTTTTGGTCTTAGTTCTGGCAGGGGACTCCGTAGACCCAAAAAAAGTTTTAAAAGTTGCTTGTTTTTCTAGTATAGTAAAATATTTACTTTCAAATGTCTAATCATCAAGATATTTCAGAGGCTCCTAAAGGTGTACGAACGATGACAACAGCCAGAGCGTCTCCATTCCTTTTATTTACATTTGTAAGCCTCTGAATCTGATAATATGACTTTATAATAGAGGCCTTTCTTCTGATCAGAAGGAGGAACTGGGTGTGTAAAGCATGTGCTGGGAATGTACTGGCTTCATGTCTTGAAAAGTGAGGGAACTGATTGTGGTGAAAGCATGCCCGCCACCAGGCAAAGTATATCTGACTAAAGATTTCTCCACAGATAAAAGAATGCTGCAGGCTTCTCAGCAGATACACCAAAGCTCAAAATCCTTTTGGCCAAATTTAAAAGAAAAGCCCAACTCGATTTGGTATTATCTCTTCTATCAGAAATAACATCACCCTGCCTCAGATCTTGTTACCATCACACACTCAAAACTCTTCAATCAATAGCAAATTCCTGCTCGTCATCTTGCCTAGGGGTCTTTCATCCTGTGAGAAGTGCAGAAAAGCCTTCATATATTTTATTGTGTTTTGTTTTATGGTAAATATAAAATGTACCTTCAATTCTTTGAGTGTTGTGGAGAATCTAATTAGCTAATAATAATAATTAACATTGGCTTTTATTGAGTGCTTACTAGGTGCACTGCGTTAATACTTTGACATATCATTCTTTTTTGTTTGTTTGGTTTTTTTTTTTTACATGGGCAGGCACTGGGAATCGAACCGGGGTCCTCTGGCATGGCAGGTGAGCATTCTTGCCTGCTGAGCCACCGCGGCCCACCCTGACATATCATTCTTTTATATCACTACAAAACCCTATGACTTGGATACCATTATTACCTGCATTTTACAGAGGGTGAGAAAAATCGAATAATCGACAAGGGTATATAGATAGTAAGTGACAGAGCTGGGATTTGACACCATAGCTGCCTATTACCAAAGCCCATACCCTTAACTGATATGCTGTACCACCTCTCTCTATTATGCCTCTGGGTGTTCTTTCATTTATATAGAACCTAAATATTCTATTCAGACACATCTATTGCTGGTGAACA
>PVIY010045430.1:7878-19190 GCA_004026745.1 Myrmecophaga tridactyla | reverse complement strand
AGTCTCATTGTGAAAGCTATATCATTGTTCAGTCATCATCAAGAAACATGGCTACTGGAACACAGCTCTACATTATCAGGCAGTTCCCTCCAGCCTCTCTGCTACATCTTGAGCAACAAGGTGATATCTACTTAATGCATAAGAATAACCTCCAGGATAACCTCTCGACTCTGTTTGGAATCTCTCCGCCATTGACACTGCAAATACATTTTTATTCACTGTCCAAATTACTCTGGGATAAGTTGTATAGGTTTGTATAACCTATACAAACCAACAAGATCTCACACTCTATTCAAGATTCTGTGCAATTATGTGTTCAACTAAACTGACCATACAAGTTAAATTAGGTAATGCACTACCCAAAATATAAATTTTGCACCAAATAAACATCTCTCCCTTTGGTCTCACACAGAAGTAGAAGTTTTAAAATATGGACCATATCATCCTTTACCCTGTATTCTGATTTAGTTAGTGCAAAAAATCAGCTTCATTCATATCTCTACTCGAAGTTTGATCACTTTTTCAGTTTCTTAAACAGTTCCTGTATGGGGGTAATGCTGACTTACATAGCTTCAGAGCTCTAACTCTGAGTCTCCGTTGTCACATAAATACCCAAAGTTTCTGGGAACAACCAGGTTATATACAAACAGCTCAGTATCTCAGAATTTAGAAATAGCAGTTACAACTCCTGAAGATGTGTAACTGCTGTAAGAGCTTACAATCTAGGACCATTTACAATAGGCCCCAACCTGATAACCCATGCTCTCAATTTCAATTCTCCAAGTTTGTAAATTATAATTAGTCCATATGAGTGGGACATAATTGTCTTTTTGTTTCTGCCTTTTCATTCAACATGCTGCCCTTAACATTCATTCATCCAGTTGTATGCCTCACATGTAAATGCTTTTCTTAAAAAAAAATAATAGGAATCACAGACCCTAGCAATCTTGTACCCTTTTACTGAAAACATAAGTATTTATCTGTTTCTACTAAGTCACATAATCATCAGGTTAAATGGTTGCATGATAGTCCATCAGGTACATGGACCATAATTCATTTTTATTCTCCCCTACTGTTGGATATTTGTGTTGTTTTTTCCCATTGCTTTTATATATAATGTTGTAATGAACATCTCATGCATACTGCTTTTTCCATATTTTAGATGATTCTTTTAATTAATAAGCTAGATTCTTACAACTGAAATTGCTGGGTCATGGAATGTGAACATTTTAAGGACTTTTGATGCATATTGCCAAATTATAATAACCACTTTTCCCCATTCGCCACCCACCATTCTAAAGATAGTACAATGAAAATTTTGATAAGGATTGACTTATGGACCTTGGTTGCCCATTCATCTTTGTGGTGTTTTCTGAGTAGCTACCATAGTAACACCGAGTCTCCTAAAGTGGAAAAAAATCTAAAAGCTGTGGAAGGAGAAGTGCAAAGAATTAAAAAAAAAAAAAAAAAAAAGATTTTTGAATTAAGGGAAGACTGATAAGGGACAGGAAAAGGATTAGGCAAGCTGGTCACAGTCAGCAACAGACAATGAGATGTGACACAATAAAAACTGGGTCATTGAGTTGGGACAGCCCTAGGACATAAAAAGACTGAAATGAAGTAAAGCTCTGGATTACTTTGTTCTTGAATATTGAATTTCTTCAGAAGCATGGAGCATGAAATATTATAGTGATAAGCCAAGATTGGAAACAGAGCCAAGAAAAAGAGGTCTTTAAGGGATTGTTTAAAATGTGCTGAAGGAATAATTTGGTTTGGTCTTAAATAGCTCAAAAAGCAAATTGACATAAAGCTTTTGCATAGCAAAATAGGCATGGAGGCAGAAAACAATGAGGCAAACAGAATGTTAGCATGTAAAATGTTAGATTTTGGTCATAGAGAAGGTTTATCCTAAAAAGACTTGAACCATTTATTTTGTAAATGCAATTAATACTCATTTGCTATGGTTATATGTCATT
Source organism: Myrmecophaga tridactyla (assembly GCA_004026745.1). Taxonomy (NCBI): domain Eukaryota; kingdom Metazoa; phylum Chordata; class Mammalia; order Pilosa; family Myrmecophagidae; genus Myrmecophaga; species Myrmecophaga tridactyla. Next base: position 17,214 of record PVIY010045430.1, on the reverse strand, counting down.
ATGTTTAAAAGATTGTTAATTTGGGGTATTAAGTCAATAAAAAACTAAACAGTTAATAGGGTATTGTAAGAATCATTTTAAAATTCTATTCCCCCCCCCCAGTGATTAAGCTTTTAAAAACATTCAGGCCCTAAAAAATGTGTTTATATACAGATTTAACCACAACATTTAAATGTATCTCTTTTTTTTAGATAGACTTACATTTTTCTGAAAATGAGGGTAGGCATTGGCATATCATCATTTCAACCAAAGTTAAGAAAGGATAAAACTCTTAAAAGCAAAATACAAACCAGAAAATGCATATTGTATGAAAAATAAAGGACATTTGGAAATTTATGTTATCAACATGCTCAATCTAAACAATTTCCATAGCTGACCATCCTTATCTGGAGAGAACTTTTTAACCTGGTGAAATATAAAATCACTAAATATATATATATACCTCAGCTATTTGTCCTTCATTCATTCTTCCACAGACCTAAGTGTTTAGCACTCAGCTACATTAAAAATGTAGACTTTAAAAAATAGTGATCATCCAAGAATAGCTTTGTCTTTAATTTTTCAGTACTCTAATGGCACTATATACAGCTGATAGGAAAGTGGTATTATCGATTCATCTTTAAAGGTTTTTAGTTCCTGATTTATTAGTTTTTATATTTATTAAAAGTTTTTAGTTCCTGAGTTATATTCTTTCTGAAAACTTTTTGGAGATCATGCTCAATATTTTAGCCCAAGAGAGGAAAAATATCTGATATTCAAGTTATGTGCACATTTAATGTTTATTTTTTAAATGCTTGATTCACTAGTGCCTAGAAGTACTAAAATGACCACTAAGGAGAGTGAAAGTTTAGGGCTTTGCTTCAATAGCTTTCCTTAATAAATGACAGCTTATTAGAAGTCAATTTTTTTGCTGTTCTAAAAATGATAGCTCCCTGTGGTCAATAAACTCTCACTAAAGAAGGCTGGTTAATTGTTGATCATTCTTGAGCAACGAAGAATGTGGTCATGCTTTATATTTTTGGTATGTTATGCTTTAGTTCTACAAAGTCAATTTAGTTAGAGCCAACAATATGCCATCCACTATGTTTTGACACTCCAGAACAGAAGATAAATAGGTATGAGTTCCTGCCCTTGCAGACAAGGTCTAAGGTCTAAGAGGAGAGACAAATTTATGGTGACCATAATGCCTTGTGATAATATTATAATAGAGCCATGTGTAATATGAAGATAAGTGAGGAATCCTGTTAAGGGAGCAGAGTAGTTGGTCTTTCAGACAAATGGAACAGCATGGGCAAAGTACAGACATTGAAAATATAAAGCCTGAACTGTGAACCAAAAGTAGTTTGGTGTGATTAAAATATAAGGTGTATATAGGAGAAAGGACTTGAGATGAGCAGGAAAGATTTGGCATATTATAAAGTATGATAAAGAGTTTGAACTTCATACTGCAGGCAGTGAATGATATACCTATGTTTAAATAGAATTAGAAGGCATTGTTGTCATATTGAATGACAGAAAACTGAGAGAGAGACCTAATTTGACAAATGATACAATATATTTCAAAAGAATCTCACAGTAGGTTGAAATGCTGAGCCCACATAACATTTATACACATGCACACACACCATATAACCTCCAACTGTTAAAAAAATCAGTTCATTAGTATAGAATTAAGGACCTCAATATGCTGTTTTTCAAGGTTAAATATCTGGGATATCTTGGGAGATGACAAACATGTATTAATGAAATTATAACGATGAATCATGGATAGTAACAATCTCACTGTTTTCTTCTATGTTGCAGTAATAAACTGTTCCCTTAACTTCACAGTCTCCTCCTCAATAAGTTTTACTTATTGAGAAATCAAAATCAAATATAATCGTGACAATGTTCTCCTTAAAATTTGTCAAGAATTCATTCTCTCCAGGAAAACACACAAACACCTTAGTGTGGCATACAAAGCATCCTTCAGCCTGTCTGGCCTCTCTCACTATCCCCCTTTCCTCCAATCCTATGTCTGTACCATCCTGGTTTTTGCCTGCGTACCTTTTCACTCCATACCCTGTGTGCATGAAATAATCTTATCCATCTTGTAAAAGTCTGCTTATCGGGCAGGCCGTGGTGGCTCAGTGGCAGAGTTCTCACCTACCATGCCAGGGGTCCGGGTTCGTTTTCCGGTGCCTGTTCGTGCAAGGAAAAAAAAAAAAAAGTCTGCTTATCTTTTAATGCCTGTCTCAACTATCATATCCTTTTGAAATTTCCCATTGTCCACTATTTCCAGGTAATGCTTACACTCTATTCTTCTATCTCTGCTGAACTTGTTTTATTACTGCATCTTAAAAAAAATGTGTATGTATTTTATATGAATATTTTTATACATATACATGGAAGAGCCACTTAATGATAAGGTCTTCATGGCAAGGTCTTTTTCATCTCTGTATTTTCAATGCTTAACACATCATGAATGTTCAATGACTATTTGGTGAATAAATTATTGGACTTAATTAAGAGAAGTCATTATAGAGCAATGGTTAAAAGCATGGACTTTGGAGACAAATGATTTATGTTCAGATCCTTACTCCACTATTTATCAGCTTGATCAAGTAATTTAACTTATCTAAATCTTAGTTTCCTCATCTTTAAAATGGATGATCATAGGACTTTTGCAAGAATTAAATGATATAAGAATAGTATTAAAAGCATTCAAAAGTAGTAAATATTCTCATTATGATTTTATATTCTGAAATTTCTAGCCAATTTAATTCAAAGTCTTTAAACTCACCTTGTTGCTTCATGGGCCCAGAAACTTGACCCTTGGGCTTGATTAGTCAGGGCTTTTGATTATCTCTATCTAAACTGCTAAGATACTTATTTTTTTATCATATTGTCAGTTGACTAATATATAATAGGAGCTATATCTGCTCTGAGTACCCTGGGCACTGGCACAAGGCTTGCCCTTCCTGAAAAGCCAGATCCACTTGTGTGTGTATAACTGTAGAGGTTGCTTAGAAAGCAAAGCTTCCAAAGAAGGAAATTGGTTATTGCTGCAACGATATTTTTAACAAGCTAATATATATCCATAAGAACATTTCCATCTAAATAGGTCACATCCAAGTTTTTGTTATTGTTGTTATTTCTCGAGATAGTGATTACTCTAGAATTGTAGAGGTCCTTAGAAGTCATTGTTGTATAGGGAGACGAGATAGATATGTAGTCCCAGGAGGCCCGATAAGTACTTGGGTGTTATATAAGGGGGTTTAATACAGTTCAGTCCTTAGCTTTTCCATGTAGAAACTCAATTTTGAGTGAGTTAGTATATCCATAATTGAACAAATTCTAAAGGAATGATCCCACAGGGCAGAAGTCGTTCATGTTTGTTGTAGGTATACTTGGCTTGGAGAAAACATTTCCCCTTATTTTCCTCTCTTTCAGGTTTCGAATGCCCCATTTGCACAGTAACTAAACTCATAAAGGACTAATGAACAAACCAGGGTACAATTAATTTATAATGTGAAATAAAATTGCCAAAGGAGTACTCATATGTTTTAATCAATATGTTGTTTTCCTGTAGGAAGTCTACTTTAAAAGTCAATTTATAATTGTTTGGTAAGCATAGGATCAAAGAAATGGACTGGGGGAGGGAAATGGGGGAGTGTCTGCTTGTAAAAATAAAACAATAAGAAAAACCCAAAGAAATGGATATTCATGTTTCATCTAGCTATGCTAACTAGAGTCACTCATCTCCACTCCAGAGATGAGTCTACCACGGGAACTCACTATATGAATCTGCATTGGTCAGGGCTCCCTCAGGGCCGAGGGAATACCATAAACAAAGTCAGGGAGGCCAGAAATTTCATGTGTGTGTAGGGAATCTCAAGCAACATGTGTGGTGCTTGAGGGTGTGTTGAGAGGAAGAGCGCTGACAGATGAGGCTGAAGAGGTAGGCAGGGCCAGATCCTGGGACATAGAAAACGGTTGAGGGAGTGACCAGGGTCAGGAGAAGGATTACTGAGTAGTACTGAGAGCTTAGCTGAGGGTGGAAACAATTTTTGAGTAATTTTCAGTAGCTTTCTGGAGACCCTCAGAAAGAAGGGAGAAGGCTAGTTGATCAAAAATTGGGAGTATATGGGGCAAATGCAGTGGAAGAACAGATGGCAATGCTTAAGGTATTGCCAGGAGAATGGCAGAGGTAATGAACCATGGTGTCTCCAATAGGTAAAGGAGGAAGTGAAACTGTAAACGGGAGATCAGCAGAAAAAGGTGAGGCAAAACTCTGGATGAGGGAAAAGGCAAGTTTGAATATCTGTCTCCCTTACAATCAAAGAGCAACTGGAGGACGGACCAGGTCTCATTCACTTAAAAATGTTGACTGAATGCACAGATGAACGAGTAAGCAAAGATCATTAGAACTCAGAGCTCCTGTCCCCTGTTCTTAATACAGAGTAGTTTATTTAATAGGTAAACTCCCTGGAAGGTAGAAATGCCACATTTACTTATTCTGAATCTTTGTGGGATGATAAATAACCTTAGTTTTAAAATCAAAAACCTCTCTTGTATTAAGAGTAAACTTACAAATTTGGTTGGACTTACAAAACAAATACAAATAATAACCAACATTATTGAATGCCTACTTGTACCAGCTGCTGTGCTAGGGCTTAATCAATATCCCACTCAATCCTCATCACAATTCTGTAAGGCATATGTTATTTCCATTTTACAGAAGCTAAAACTGGTATTCAGAAGAGATTAAGAAACTTGCTCAGGGTTGCACAGCAAGTAAATAGAAGACAGGGCTTGAATCTAAGCCCACCCTGGCTCAAAAGGCCACGCTTTTACACTATATAGTGCTCCTTCTCCACAGACATGCATTCTAAAGATGTCTTTGGGTTGGTTTAGGCTTGTCCAATCTAGAAGCAAAAGTAGGAAAAATGACACTATTTTTCAACCTCGGATCCCCAGATCTGCAGGGGTCAAGGAAACTAATTTCTCGCTCAGCTGGGAGGGCACATGGAAACATCTGCTAGCTTTCTCTCCCCATTTCATAAGGCTTCCCCGGAGGCATTTTCCTTCTGCATCTCCAAAGGTCTCTGACTGTGTGGGCTCATAAGCTTTTTCCAAAGCAGTTCCCTCCTAAAGGGCTCCATAAGCAACCCCACCTTGAATGAGTGGAGACACACCTCCGTGAAAAGCATCTAATCAAAGGTTCCCACCCACAATTGGGTGGGTCACATCTCCATGGAAACGATCAAAGAGATCCCACCCAGTAATACTGAATAAGGATCAAGGGACTTGGCTTTTCTGGGGTACACAACAGATTCAAATGAGTACATTCTCCAAGGTATATTAAGTGTATTATTATCATATTAATACCATTTCCCATTTTACAAATGGGAAAAAACCAGTATCAGAGAGTTCTATTAAGTAGACCAAAGTCACATACCTGGTAATTAGCAGAGCAGATGCCAAAGCTTTACCACACAGTTCAGTTCTACAAATTAATTGAGGTCCTGTTGTTTGGCAGCCCCAGGAGAGTCTAGGATGACCTAGATACCATTCCTGTACTCAAGAGACTTACAGTCTAGTAGTGCCTTTCAAAACTTGGGTGTAAGAGAGACATAATAAAGGGGTGGTTGGTGGGGGATCTTTGGGCCCCCACTGGACCAAGGTTTGTCACATTTCAAATATCCAAGGGATCCAAAGCATGAGCCTGCTGCCAGTGCCAGGAAAGCAGCAGGCTTTTAAAGCAGCTTGGCATGCACACACACTTCCTTCTCCCTCTCTTCCCTTGGAATAAAACTGAAAGCTCATTTTTATAAAGCAAAATTCCTGCAAATGCAAATTAATGAAGTACAAACTGAGTGCTCACACAGACGGGGACAAAGGAGAAAAATGATCAGTCATTAGAGTGGTCTGAGAGAGGCCAGTCTGTATCACTGCTGGGTCTGTGCCAGTTAAGATGCCCACAGACTTTCCAGTTTCTCTAATAAAAGACCTGGTTATTAAAATAAAAAAGAAAACTTTTGCCACAAGCTAATAAAATCTTGACTCATTCTCAGTCCCATGACTCTGTAACTCAAAGTGTTTCTAAATTGTAATCTTTAAAATATGAGGAGCTGCCAGATCTTCCTCAGTATTTATAACTCAGCATTTATGTAAGTTTTTTTAATATTAGACTTAATTTTTTAAAGTCGATTTTAGTACCACAGAAGTAAAAAAGGGACTCACTGATTCTGGATATCATAGTTATAAAGACTGTGGAGCCTTACATGTACACGCTAATCTGAAACATAAGCTTTTTGTTTTGATTTTTTAATTTTTTTTAAGGAGTTAAGGGTGAGGCACATGTGTACTTGGAAGCTGTTATTGTGTGGCTCCTTATCACACAAAATCTTAATAACACCTATGGCTTGCCGAATTTCTTTTGAAAACTTCACTCTGCTAGGTTCTAAAAGCAGCCCCAGAACCCCAGTAGGCTGCTGCCATTACAGCCTGAAACGAAATGAGCCAAATATTTCTTCCTTTTGCAAACAAGCCCAAATCAGCATATGGTTTGAGGAATGATAAAGACACAACAAAAATACAAGAATAACTGAGCCCCCCACTAAAATGCCCACCCCAATCGCAGGGTTCAGGCCACAGCCAGCAGTCACGAGTCAACATGTGATCCTCGCCAAAGACAAAAAACAACTCATTCATAGCAAACCCAGCTGCAGTTAATAACATGAGCAGTATCAAGAACAGATCTGAATGCACACACGCCAGTAGAGAGCTTTTGATGATTTCGGTACAGAAACTCAACCTTCTCCTCCATTCAGGGCCAAGAGCAAAGTCAGGCAACTGGAAAATATGCTGGAAATAACATTGGGACTCTCCAAGGGAAACATTTCTTCTCTCTTCATTGTAACTATTTGAGACAGCACGGCTTTGGCACTAGAAGATGAAGAATTAAAGTCACCACTTACCCTTGGGGCAGATCCGCCCTAGGAGTGTTTTACCATAGTTGTTTTCTGAGGTCTCTGGGCCACACCAGTATATGTTCCAAGCCTCGGGGACCCTTGTGTGATGTATGCCGCCAACCTGAAGGCACTGGTAAAGATATCTATTTGTGGAAGACACCACTGTCTTCAAGTTTAATTCCTGGCTTAACAGTCTAAGTCCCTGTATTATTGACTAAAAGAAATCCAAACACCCCAATAGGGTGTTCCTTTTTAGGAGTCTCTGTTTTGTTGTTTTTGTTGTTTTTTAATCTGGCCCCTGAGCAGAAAAATTGTGCTGAGGTTGGTCAAGTCTTTAATTCCACTCTAAGAAAAGAACAGAATAAATGAGGTGAGCGGGAGTGCCAGCACACGGAATGGGGGACAGTGCAAACCTTTTAATAAGGTCTTTTAGTAGATCAGGGATTTTCTGTTTCTTTCTTCCTTGATTTCCCTTGACTCAGGATCCAATTCCTGAGCTTTCTAGTGAAATTACGGAGAGAATTTAGTCTGGTGGAAGAACTAAGTAGTTGGTGCCATATACTTGAATGGCAATTGTAGAACTTCAGTCAGAGTTCCTCCTCATGAGTTGCTTTTATTTTATTTTGCATGGTGGAAGTCACATTTCATTTTTTTTTCATGTGAATATCCCATTATTATTGCACCATTTGTTGAATTTTTTGTTTGTTTTTTCCTTTGTTTGTTCTGCTTGTTTGTTTTTTGGGGGAAAGTGCATGGGCAGGGAATCGAGCCTGGGTCTCCCACATGGCAGGCAAGAATTCTACCACTGAACTACCCTTGCACACTACCTCCCCACCAGTTGCTTTTAGAACTGTGCTATCATATGTTTTCCAATTATTTCCCCCCCAAAAGCTCTTCCTTTATCAAACAAAATTTTGCCCCTATGTCAACTGCTGCTTAAGAATAACCTATTCCTCCTCAGTAGAAAATACAACAAGGTCAGCACCAGTGTCATCTTTTTATTCTCCATTCAGCATCTTTCTTTCTGTGATACTCATTTCAATATATGCTGATAGCTTTGCATTTGAGTAATACCTTGTTAGAGAAGCTATCTGTATTAATACTATCATCTTGGTCATTTTCAAAGTCATTTGATAAGACAAACACAAAGGAGACGACATTGCTTGGTCACATTTGGTTCAGCACAAAACCTAAATCCAGTATGAATCTGGGACTGGTTGTACAAGGAATCTGCAATTCTCCCACATCCTTCCTCTTCAGTATGCAGTGCCTCTTCACCTGGAGCTATAGCCTTGAAATAAACTGAACTCCAAAGCCTGTATCTTAATTGTTCCACCCTCTATTTCAAAGTAACCTCACCGTGGGACCTGAGTAAGTTCTGTTTGTTTTCTGTTTTTTTAACTATTGTTTCTAGACAAATGCTATTTGACTGAGGAGTCATTTTTCACTCCTTACCCATTAAAGTGGATAATCTCACCTACTCACCTATCTCACAGGCATTTTTAGGGTCTAATGAGATCTGAAAAGGGGCTTTGAGAAATTCTGTGATAAGGTGAGGTTTTATCATTGTGGTGGCCAGAAGAATGTCATCGTTCCCCTCTACCCCTCCCCCCAACAATGTTCACCTCCGAATCCCTGGAACCTACGACTATGAGAGGTTACATGGCAAAGGGGAATTAAGGTGGCAAATGGAACTAAGGTTGCCAACCAGCTGGCCTTAAAATAGGGAGATTATCCTGGATTATCTGGTGAGCCCTATGTAATCTCAAGGGTCCTTAAATGTGGAAGAGAGGGGCAGAAGAGTAAATGTCAGAGTGATGTGATGTGAGAAACACTAGACCTGCCACTACTGGCTTTGAAGATGGAAGGGGTCCACGAGCCTAGGAATGGGAGCAGCCTCCAGAGGATGGAAAAGGCAAGGAAATGAATTTTCCTCTAGAGCGGAAGAAATGAACATGGATTTTAGCCCAATGAGATACGTTTTGGACTCCTGCCCTCCAGATCTGTAAGATAATTGTTTCAAGCCACGGAGTTTCTGGTAATTTGTTATAACAGCCATATGGTTATTAAACTTACTGAACCTCCAAGGACTAGAAACACATCCTGGATGGATTATGAAAGCAGCTGAATGAAATACAATGACTTGTTTTCTGAATAGGAATGGGAGGCTCCTCTCCATGCAGCCATTAGATGGGACAGTGGGTCCTAATCACAGTGGGCAGAACAGTCCTCACCTTGCAAGCAGCCCCCTCCACCCCTGCAGCATCCTCTCTGTCTCTTTTGGTTCCTTGTCACCTCTGTCAGTGCTGCTCTTGGCACATTTCCCTGGTAGCTGGAGTTGGGAGTGGACCAAGAGCTCTGAGATCTGCCCCGGACCCCC